>JAQGAK010001433.1:0-32862 GCA_034696945.1 Lipothrix lubbocki | reverse complement strand
AATCATAAAATAAATCATAAAATAAATAATAAAATAAATAATAAAATAAATCATAAAATAAATAATAAAATAAATAATAAAATAAATAATAAAATAAATCATAAAATAAATCATAAAATAAATCATAAAATAAATAATAAAATAAATAATAAAATAAATAGACCCAAAAATGAAAACGTTTAAGAGTATCGTTCTATTTCCCCAAAGAAGCGGGAAAGTCAGGAAAGCTCCAATTTCGCTTACTAAAAGCGCCATCTAAGATTCCTGGGGCTGAACTAAACTCGACTTTATTTACCTTAAAGAATTTGTATGAAGACTTAAAAAGAGAGAATCTGTCAAACATTATTCCCCGTCTACAGCTGTTCCTTCCCTATATATTTACACATATAATTATACTATACAGCATATACGCCGATAATATTTTTCAACCCTAAAAAACATTTTGCAGCTTTTACTTTTGTCAATCTCCATTGAACACAGAGCAGATATTATTATAGTGTTTTGTTAATATATAGAGAAATATGCTGCTGAAAGTGTATTTCTAACGAATTTATTCAGTGAACGATGTCTTTCCATTCGGGGACATCAATGTCCTATTAGTTTAATCCTCGAATAATAAATTCCTCAGTAATTCCAGTCCAGTATTTACAGCGTCTTTTTGAAAATATTTTGATCTGATATTTGGGGGGCATGAGTTGTAGAATTAATTTACCTGGAAATATTTAACGACGTGATTTTAGATTTAATTTATTTTAATTTAATTTTGAAAGAATTCATTATCAATGAAGATTTAAGTGTGTTTATTGTTTAGGAATTCACCGTTTATTATTACATTCCATTTAATAATAAATTTCTCTAACTTTGTTATTATCGATCGGCATCCGTGCGCGGCGTCAAAAATGAATCCTAAGGACAAACCCATGGAGGTGATATTATTTATATTAAAAAAAAAATTTATCCTAATATAATTTATTTATTTTTAATATTTTGGTTTAGATGTGTACATTATATGCTTTTGTTATATACTTATTGTATTTTAATAAAAATGGGATTAATTTTGCTATTGTATAAGACATCATATGAAAGTATAGATTTTGAAGAATATAGTCTGGAGTTTTCTGTTTAATTTGATAGCGTTTGTCTATAGGTCATTTGGCTTGTATAGAACATTGACCTGCTTAGATATATGATCTTGGGAATGCTATTTTATGTTTTATAGATGTAATGGGGTTAATGAGTTAAAAGTAATTATGCTAAATGTAATTATGCTAATTGTAAGCTACAAAGTAAGAGAAATTATGCTAATTGTAAGCTATAAATGTAATTTATTATTGTCCTTCCAGAGTTTGGCAGAGATCTTCAGATGCTTCATCTGCATGGAGAAACTCAGGGATGCACACATGTGTCCGCACTGTTCCAAACTTGTGTGCTATCATTGTATCCGAAGATGGTTGACAGAGCAAAGGGCACAGTGTCCTCATTGCCGGTCGTCCTTGCACATCCATGAAGTGGTCAATTGTCGCTGGGCTGAAGAAGTTACCCAACAGTTGGATTCCTTGCAGCAGTCACAGCCGAAGAAGAAACGAAATACAGCACTCTCTTTACTGGAGACTGATATTGATGCGGAGAGGTGAGACTGCGTTAGTTTACTTATTTAATTTAAAGTTTAGATTGATCTGGTATTTAATTAATATGGGTAATAGATTTTCAGTTTTTATAAAGGGACACGTTTAAATAGCCTTATTGTTCTCTTTTGCAGATGTTCCACACACTTGAGAGAAGAATTGTCTGTTTATTGCAATACTTGCAAATGCTGTATTTGTCATGAGTGTGCCCTATGGAGTCAAGTTCATGCTGGTCATATATTCAAACCCTTGGATGAAATTTACAATCAACATTGTCAACAAATAAAAGAATCTGTAACAAGACTGCGGCGTAAATTTATGGAGATCATGGGAAGCGTTCAAGAGGTCGAAAAAAATATCGAATTCGTACGCACGGCTAAGGATGTTCGAGTTCGGGAAATTCGAAATGCCGTGGAACTAATGATAGCTCGGTAAGACTGACTATGTATAACAAAAATTAGCTCCGTAGATTAATTGATTCAGTTACAATGTAATAATTTATTGTATTCATCAATCTGATTATTAGTTTGGATACTCATTTGAAAAGCAAACTTCTTACGCTTGTGAATCAAAAAGCGCATCTCACTAGGAAATCGGAAGATCTTGAGGCTCTCTTGCGTGATGTAAGTGTATATTAAATCATGCTGTAATAGGAATGGTAGCATCTAGATTAAAATACATATAATTTTATATTAATTCGATTATGAGTGATTAGACTAATGAAATTACAAATGGCTTAAGAATATTAAATTGCAATCACTTTTTTATTACATTTAAAGATCGAAAGCCAGTTAAGCAGCGGTCCGAAAAGCGAACTTATTAAGCATAGTGGAAAAGTTCTCAAAACCATCCAGGATTCAATTGGAAAATCTACTTTTTCATTAGCACCTGTACTAGCTGATTTCCCCAGGTATGTACTTGAAATTGTAAAATGAAAGTTATAACTCTTGGTGGATCTAGACATAACCAAGCCATTATTTTGCTTACAGCGAATTAGTTCCAAACTACGACAGCTGCACATTCGTTATCAATAAGTTTAGTCAACTTCGGACGAAAGCTGATCCTTTTTATTCGGAACCTCTTCATATTAATGGACTTTCCTGGCGCTTGAAAGTTTACCCAGATGGAAATGGTGTAGTCAGGGGGACATATTTATCTGTATTTTTGGAATTGACGGCTGGACCTCCTGAAACAGCAAAGTAAGAGCTTGTTGGTTATCTTCTCATACTTTCACATTCTTTCGAGTTTATTTAAAAGCATTTTCTCTTCAGGTACGAATATCGTATAGAAATGGTTTATCAAGCCGGTAACGATCCATCCAAAAATATGATGCGAGAATTTGCCTCTGATTTTGAAATTGGCGAATGTTGGGGCTATAATCGGTTCTTTCGACTGGATTTACTCGAAGCCGACGGGTTTTGGGATAGAAACGAAGATAGTGTAAAACTAAGGTAGATTTTTGTGAGCTGTTATTATTATTATATTATTTTAAAAGGACGTGGATTAATGGTGTCAATTGTTTACAAAGATTTGAAGTTCGAGCTCCTACGTATTATCAGAAATGCAAAGACCAGCAGTGGTACATCACTCAACTTCTGAATTCTAATGGAAAACAATCGTCGCATATTAGTGAATTAAAAGAGAGGTTGAGAGAGCTAGATGGGTCCACTCATGCTGGAGTCGACCTAGATAGGCCAGTGGTGGAACCAGCTGCAGGACCAGAGGGTTCTAATACGGGAACGTCTGCACCTAATGAACCACAAACTCCAGTCGCCGGTCCATTTCAGGTTGACATGAATCGCCTTTTTCCGGATTTTTTCGCCTCAGATGTAGAAAGTGATGATGAGTCGGATCGTGAAGATAGCAGTGCGGCACGTAGGACTGATCGGGTAAAAATATATTATACCAACCGTATATTCAATACTATTGAATTTTTTGGGAATTATATAACTATATGAGATTTCGTCGTGTTTCGTTTTTACTAATTTCAAATATTTATTCAGCAACCAGCTGCGCGGGGCCGGCGTGGAGGGGCCGACGAAAATGATGTTGATGAGGAAACAACCGCAGGTGATATTGATGTGGAAACTCCAATGACTAGTCTTCGCGGAACACAAAGCACTCCAAGTGGTGGTCATTCTCTTCGTGCTAGTCACGATTTATTTTGTGAACTGGATGAATCGGATGCCGACGTGGATGATACGTTTGAGTAAGTCATATAGTAATGTCAGTATAGTCAGTTTAAAATAATCCTTCTTTCGATCTTTCCCATTTGTGCATACGAATTTATGGAATGATAGGCGAGTTAAACGCCGTGAGGTGCGGAGCGTAAGATTTCTTTGGGACTTTAAGCCTTTCTGAGAAAGTGGATCGATCGATTCATTATTATTACAATGGCTTATGTATCTTCGCAAGTAATCAGCTTAATCTTCAATATATGAACAATAATAATCTCAAAGCAGTCTGAGCACATGCAAACCCAAGTGAATGCTATAGTACTATGTTGCTAATATTAGAACTCTGTATTTTGTGAATGATGTAGCTATCCCCACGGAACTTCGGATCTGTTGACTCTATTGGACGAATTGCAAATCATTGATACTCCTGACAATCCAACTCCTTCGCCCACTATTTCTCCGCATCAGCCCAAACCAACACAATTGGTTACCACAACCAGTTCGAGTTCTCTTCCAACACTACCAACCACTGCTGTTCTTACTTCAACCACGGCTTTGCCATCCACTACTCCAGCTGTAGCAACCACTCGACATTCGTCCATTGAATCCATACAGCTTCCGACGTTGTCCGGCCCTCGCACTGCTGTTCCGTTGTCGGAAGAAGAGTTTGCTATATTTGCCTTGGGAATTGACGCTGTAACAGCGGAAACTCAGTAATATGTTTTGTTGCGTTTTGGTTAGAAAACTCAACTAAATTTTAATGGAAATAATTATTACTAGGCATCATGATAAAATTCTTGTGTAAATATATAAGTACATCCAACGATGACATTAATACCATTTTATGATTTTTATAAGCAGTTATTTATCCTTACTTATGTTTTCAATGCAGTAATACGTTTCGCAGTTTTAACGTCGAATAAAAAATTATTTTGGAAAACAGAGTTGTTACTTTCATCATTACGAATTTATTATTCGAGATATTGAATTGTTAAGAAGGCATTACGTTGAGTAGTAAAGGCAATAATTTAATATCATAAATTCATCAAAATTAAGAGGCAAAATAAGTTACATTGATGGACACGTGAAATGGGCGGCTGGCTACATAAACACCAATTACAGCACCACATATTCTCCAATAAAATCAGTTCACCGTAGAATAAAGTACGCAATTAGCACGACAATAAGCTTTGAATAGGATATGCAATATAATTTTTACCACTAGTGATTAAAAATGGCAAAGTCATCTTTAGCCTCGCTTCCAATAGTGTGGGTGACTTCAGATGATGGATTTAAATCAGAATTTGGAACGGAAGAGGCCGAATCAGTATCCAATAATGGATCTTGAAATCCAGACGGTAACTGTGACCCAATATCGATTTCATTCTTATTGCCTGACAATTTGTCGCCGTTGACCACGAACGGAGTATCTATTAAGAAAGGATTCGCAGAGCTGAGGTGTCCGTTGGTAGACAAATCCAGCTCTGTTCCGTTAGTTCCATTACTACCAATTGCATCAAATGCAGGATTTTGTTCTTGTATATTCATAGTTCCAAATGCCTTCTCAAAACCAGTCAAATCACCCTTTTGAGAATCAAAACCTTGGTTCGGTATGAAGGCTGCCGCTTCGATGTTGAAACCAGTTGGGGTAAATTCTGGTGCGTTGACATCCAACTGAAATGGACTCCCTCCTAAACGTGCGCTCTCGATCGAGCCATCAGCTATGGCATATGAAACCCCAAATTCTGAAGGCTGCTCTAACTTGGCCGATTCTTGAGAAAGGTCTTGTTGTTGCTCTTTTATCGACCAAGCTGGAACTTCATTATCATTTAGCTTGAAATAATCGGTATCCTCTACGACTCCAGAATGTTGCTCGGATGCTGGAACAACGAAATTTTCTATTAAATCATCAGATTCCACATTCAACTGCGACGGTAGATCTTTACGTGCAACAAGGTCTGCAAAATCTCCCTCGTTATTACTTTCAGCGGTGGAGCAATCTAACAGAGGCTGCTGACTTTCATTCAGGAAGTTCTGACCATACTCTGCGTCGATACCATCAAAACTCTGTGAGCTAGCATTTCTGTCAACATTAGATTCAGGAGATGCTTCCAGAGGTTGGGCTTCTTGCGCACCTCTTTGTTGTTCTTCGGATACTAACTGTCCAAGTGCCATGTCTTTAGCAAACCCATATTCGTGGGTATCAGGTTCGTCGTCCACTTTGGATTCCAGTTCATCCAGGAAATCAATCTGCTGGTTTAGTGGTATATCATTGCCTTCACTAGGTGCTGGACATCGTCTGTCTTCAAAAATATTTTCGTATCCTTGGTTAGGTAAATCTTCATTGGTTTTGATTTCTTCGAATGGTGATGAGTTAACTTCCAGCCTCTGTTCCAGGATCTCTGCCTCTACGGGGACAGACTTATTATGAAGCCCTTGTTCATAATTAAAATTAATATCTTCAAGATGCCTTTCTTCTTCATTTCCGATGGTAGTAATATTTTGCCCCGTATGAGCTTCAGGTTGAGAAGCAAGCAGATGCCCGTGATCCACATCGGTTTGGGTGTAAAATGGGTTGGATTCAATTTCCGGAGGAGCATCATGTGTTTCAGTGAACTCAGGAGATTCAAAGCTTACGGTTTTTTCTTCTAGATCGTTTGAAATTGGAGCAATCAAATCACTCTCTTCAGACTTTGCTACGGCAGCAGAGGTGATTTCCAATTCATTTTCAGCTGCTTCTGGTGATTTCGAAATACTGAAATTTTCAACGTATCCAGTAAAATCCCCATTAAAAACATTCAAGTCATTATTCGAAAGGTGCGAATCAACTTCACTGGAGCATTCACGAATTTCTTCGTTAGACTTAGCAATTTCCAGATTCACAACGTTTTCAGTTGAATCAACACTTGACTCTTGCTCAACAACTTCATCCGTGGATATATCCTTCATGTGGCCTTCGTCAGAAGGAACAGAAGTGGTTAATTCTGTTTCATGAAGAAGATCAGAGTCCCTCAACGTTTCTGGCTCTTCTTTAACTTCAGCTTCGAATGCATTAATTTCTTTACGTTCATCGTCAAATGCACTTGGTTCGATTTCGTTTTCTAACGTGGAATTCACCTTTGACGCCTCAAACGTTATTTCAGAAGACGCTAGAGTATCCTCCTCTATCGGGGCTGATGGGGATAGGACAGGAATATCTTGTAAGTCCTTCAAAGCATCGCTGGTATCATTTGCACCTGGTATGGTAGGTTCTAATTGAATTTCTGTTTCAGATGGAATAATGTCGCTGCCCTTGGTCATCAATGACTCGATCTCAATGATGTTTTCGTTGACAATGTCGGTACGTGGGGCAGCATTCTCTGCCATTAGTGTCGATGTTTGAGATGACTCTACGACCTCGACTGTTTCTGCAGTGATCGGTTTCTCTACATCACTTACTACTTCTATTTCTTTGGATGCTGCTTCAATTTTACTTTTATCATCCATGACATCGTTTAAAACCTGGGAAACTATAGGCAAACCATTTTCAGTGGGGACGACACCGGCTCCATTCACTTTACCAACAGGGGAACCGACTGTATCAGGTGCAGCCGGTGCTCTGGACTTAACTGGGGAAATCTTTCTCTCTACTTTTGTTGGAACCGCCGGTTGTGCATTCAATTTTCCCACATCCTTCTTTACAGCACCCAAAGGCTTCTTGATAGGAGGCCGGGGTGCAGACGAGGTTGTTGTAGAGGAAACTGTTTTCTTTGCAGCTGCTAACGGTGCCGCTGCTTTTGCCGGTTGCGAGACAGTGGCGGGCTTAGGCGCTGTTGTAGTAGCGCTTGGGACACGAGGCTTAGTAGTTGCACCTCCAGCTGGTTGTCGGGCTGATGCAACACGCGAACTTGCGCTACCATCTTTTGAAATCGCTTGGCGAGCGGAATTAAGGACACTTCGTTTGGTTGCAGTGGACTCTTTTGCAACATTGGCATCACCAGCCTTGTTTGAGTCTACCTTTGCAGCGGTTTTCGTGGTCGCTGTCAACCGACTACTCAAAGGAACCGTGCCAGGGCGCGGTTTAGGAGGAACCACAGTTTTAGTGGTAACTGGTTTTTCAGTCTCTTCAGTTTTGAGTGGTTTTTTAGTAGTTGCAACAGTCCTGGAAGTTAATTGGGTTCTTGAAGTTACGGTTGATGCAGGCTTCGGTGCCGCTGGTTTAGTGGTAGCACTCACTCCATCCCTCTGAAAATTATTTCATTTATGATGACGAAATCCATACCAAAATAATTACTTTTCAATCTATTTCCAACATACAAGCATTACTATGTACTTACAACAAATTATACGTAAGTATATTATATGACTTTACTCGTACCGTAGTTCTAGTAGATGGAAGTCCCGGTTTTGTGGCCGGCAGTGGTGCTTTAGTGGGAGGCCGCCTTTCTGGTGCTTTCACTGGAGCTTTTGAGACTGGAGGATTACGCAACCCCAATGGACTTTTATTAACTGTACCCGAAGGTTTTGAAGCTGGAGACCCTTTCGTTGGAGATGCAGTGGTTGCTTTAGATGCTACAGGCTTGGTGGCGGGAGATTTAGCAACAGATTCTACGACCGGTTTTGTAGGAGTGACAGGAGCGACAGCAGGTTCAACGGAGCCGTTCATTTTTTCGGGTGTTTGTTTTGAGTATAATTTGATCAGGTCTTCTTTGGACTTCAATAATACGACTATTACCGTGATGTTATCACTAGATCCACTTTGTTTTGCTTCTATGACAAGTTTTTGACTGACAGAGTCAATATCACCTGAAATGAAAATAAAAGCCACTGTTAGATAAGTAGTATAAAGCTTGAGAAGTGTGCTTGAGCTTTCTAAACTGTTGTGAACTCTGCGCACTCGCGACACTGAAATGACTGAGAATGCTTTTATGTAAATCGTAAAACTCTACTTGAAATAATAGTATGTTAACCTTTCATAAGGGCGAGGAGGATCATGCAGATTAAAATAAAATATATAATTTCTCGATTGGTATTTGCCCTTTAAGGGATATTACGCATAATGCTGTTACGACTATCCAGCTTGGGTAGGGTCGCTTAAGCATCCAAAAAAGTCAAATGAAACACAAGACACCTACATAACATAACATCTAACAAGAAAAGTCGTATGAGAAAGAATAAAAAGAAGAGTATAACGTGACAACCTGTTGCCTTCGGAAATTGTAACCCAATATATACAATGCTTTCCTGAACAACAAAATCCGCTCATTCCTTAACATTTATTCTCTACATACCCCATTCTCCCTGTGATGTAATCACCTTAACAGAACTTAATCTTGTTCAATAAACCAACGTGTGCAACAAGTCCATTACACTATATACACATACGGGACTGTACGCAAATAACATTACCATAATTTAACTCGTCAATGTAAAGGACCACAATAATTCACAAACAAATTGCCAAGAAATTCCGAAAGTGTGGACAAAGGAGTTAACCTTGGTCAAAATACGATTCGATAGGAGACCCCAGCAGATAGTAATAGTAATGTTCTGTAGTCTCCAACGGATTATATTTTATATTGTGTTATTTTTCAGACTAGCAACAACAGGCATACTGCAACCTGCCACTACCTTGTACAACAGCAAACTGCAAAATAAACAGTGACACTGATCCCACAGACTTTTAAACTCCCCTATAGGTTTTGACAATTTACAATTAGTGTTGGAGAGTCATTGGGGCGGGTAGCAACTTGCTATGTACAAATCGATTAAGGTTCGAGCATCGATTCGAGCACGTAACTTTAAACTTTTAATATATCCCAATGGTTCACACGTCCACATAAATGCTTAACACAACTCACTGACACTGTATACACGCCGTGTAAAGATCTTATCGAAGATTACAAGTCCCAGAGCTCATAAACGGAGCAAAATGAGACAAACGACTGAACAATACTCCAGAAAAGTATTCAGATGTAGTACGTCTGTCAATTCCCTCGCGATCTCCATGCATAGCCCACTAATAGTATAACTTCACGGCATACATCGATACTGTGCTTACAAGTGCACGTGAAGTATTCTCGGAAACACCGGATGGCAAGTAATCATGAGTCAATCTGCTTATTTCCAACCTATATGGTTCCTTCTCTCTCTCTCTCCCTGCGCCTACAACTGTTGAACTAAACTAGCTGCTCCTGAAAGTGGCTGGATTCATACACAGCAGTAAGTATTATGTGTACATAGATTGCACATGTCAAGAACTTTTCTGTGTTGTTCAGTTGCAAACAGACGTACAAGCATTGCCAGCCTTAAAACTATCATCGAGTCATGTCATACACACCGGGTAGAATCGGCAGTGCCAGTATACTTTAGGTACCACAATGTAAGGCTTTAAACTCGTAAAAACCTGCTGAATGAGTCAGCGAGAGAAAATGGGAGAAAGAGACACTACTGTATATATTTACACAAGAACGACTCATTGGACTTGCTGGTGATTTGGTGATGTAATGATGCATGCAAGTATATAGAAACAGGGTGTTAGTTCATACTCACCGAGTGAGTGCACCGTGCATGTATAGGGCACAGACTTGACTTGTGAGTCTTGAAGTTGAATGAGTAAATGGCGTGGCGAAAATAATCCTCAAGTTTTCTTACTCACTCACCCGGTCTTTCTATCTACCTAAATACTCCCAAGCCTGAACGAAATATGTATATTTCCGTAACTCAAAGTACAAAAACAGATTCAAACCAACTTCCCCAAGAACTGCATCTCATTGGGAAAAGATGTTGATCCATGGAAGATAGGTTATACATAGAATAGAATACAGGCTTCACTTCTGAAGCATGTACTTCTGTCCAACATGGTTTATCATAATATTCCTTCCGAAATCTATACAAGCATTTTGTCCGTATCCATGAATGCTACAGAAGTAATGTCGTACTTATTAATCACGCCAGTTAGGAGTATATTCGTACGTATTACCCCAGAAATGTGTACGGAGCATATGTGCACTTCTTACCCAAGTAAGTTTTAGGAGCATATTTGTATCTACTTAAATCCCAGAAGGCTAGGGGTTCGGAGTATGATCTTTATACATACTTATCCCATTCCAAGAATGTTAAATATGATATCAGTACTTAAAAATCCAAGAGCGCTAGAAGTATGATCAAATGCACTTATCATCCCATAGAATATTATCCTAAACTAGAGCAAGACAGCTTTGTTTTGCACCAAAGTGATTCATGAACATGATTAGGGAATAGTGGCACGTAGGAGGCAAAAATGTCTCCCTCAGTGGATGCAGCGCAGCAGTGCAGTGCCAAAAAAAGGGACATAACCAAGAGAACAGGCAATGGGAACAGAATGAACAGACAACGTGTGAATATGTTAATACTAAAGAGTAAAAACAGTCTGTCTACTCCAAGAAATAGCATCATACATAGTAGAGGAGGTATGTATACCATTCACTTTTCTATTTAGTATTTTTAAGCTTTTAGAATCCTAAAAAAGTGTATACCTCAAAACATGTTGTTGTTGTAGTAATTTCGCTTGTACACTCTATAGATTCTAACTTGGGTAATTTACAGTACACAGGGAAAAGTACAGAAGATATGCGATTCTTCTCTTCCTTCCAAGAGATTGGAACTGGAAGTCGTGTGTAAGTTCGAAGAAACTTCAGAAGTGTGTGTATGTATTTATGTGTTTTATCATCTGAAGATATTCCTAGTTGTCTGCTGCTATGTTTACCCTCCGTGACCCTCACATCTCCGTCAAGTTCCCTCAAGCCGAAATGACTGCTGAACATAGGATCTCTTTTCTCTCTCTCTCGCCTCTCTTTCTACCCTATCCTTGAGAAAGAATATGGTGCAAAAAACTCTTGTGTGTTGAAATTCTTCAACTAAAACCACTGAAAATAGAATAAAATTGGCTATGGCTTACCGGTGGTGTCTGCTTAATGCAGTTAATACAGGACTCTCGCTGCTCTTGGTTCTATATCCTCCCGTAAAAATACATCGGTATACAAGGCAACAAAAGTGGCAGCGAGGGTGGAGGAATGACACAGCGGATTTCAATTTGTATCAGAGATAACAACCGATTACAGTTTGTATCAGAGGAGTAACAAGGGATTTCAGTTTGTATATCCGAAATAATGCAAGGGATTTCAGCGTATCTCCTTCCGATGCTCAAGGACTTGAAACCGATGCAAGATTATGTCACACCGATGTAAAACTTGATAATAGGCTATAAGAACGTGTGTGCGTGTGTACTATTTGTCCATATAGAAGCCGCAATGGAGCTCCTTCCGGAATTAATAATATTTATTTAAAATGTTGCCTTTTATCCAACTCCTTCAAATATAACTCATTCAAAATAAGACTATAAAATATTTTTGTTATTGTTAAACGATTTTACTACTGATGATCTGATGACAGTGGATATGAGATTGTGGGATACGGAACAGACGGGCTAATAAGATTGCTTACACTACTACAAGATTGCGTATCTAAACTACCACGGACGAAAATTTTGAAACAATGCGAGCGAGGAGATGAGGACTCCCTCCTCTTTGACTGACAATAATAGTAAACTATATGCTACTTCGGTGGTAGTGATGATGATGGTGGTGGTGGTGTTGTTGGTGGTGTGTTGTGTGCTTGTTGTGCACTTTTTCCTTCCTTGCTTGCTTTTTGCTTGCTTTTGTCTATTTCATGCAATATGTATATTGTGTACATGGACTAAATTAGTAAAAAGTCACACCATTGCATTTCCATACACGCAACAACGACCAACAACGAAACGAATATAACGAAATGTGGTAGATAGCGAAGACGAGGAGAGAGAGAGAGATACTACCAAGGCATACTAGTAAAACTTTCGAGAGAGAGAGAGAGAGACAAAGTGTCAAACCAACGAAATGCAATGCAATCCACTAAAAATGTTATGCTACGCTTTTTACTGCATTATTATAGACTCTGGGATGGGATGGGAGAATACTCAAAGTATATGGATAATACCGTGTGGTGGATGTGGATGGAGATCCCGTGGATGTGGACGTAATGACGGAGTTTGCATTGCATGGTATGGAGAGTTTTGAGAGTCTACTAGTCTAATCTCTACTAGTTGAACTGTTGAACAACAAGAGAGAAGAGAGTTCTCTCACAAAATGCGCTATATATATGCACATGGAGAGCAAAAACTATCTATAAAATATCTTGTACTCTGTTGTGTTGTGTTGTATTTTGTGTACACACATTTCCCACAATGAAGAGCACAAATGAAAATGAGCTGCCGCTGGCTACTTTGGAAACCTGAAACACGTAGGAAGTGCAAGAGCCTCTGATGGCAACTGTTCCAAATTAAACCCATATTTAGCATTAAGTGCATGTTTTACACTTCACTTCCGATGATATCTTAGAATTTTTGCACAAAAGATAACGCCTCGGGACATTTCCATAGATTAGTTGCCCCCATCTTGTTGCATTATGCATTGTTGCTCTCGGTTCAGGAGAGACGAGACCGTGTGGTAAAAACCTAAAGTCCTAAATGCTAAAATATAACAATATATATAAGTATATCTGCTTTTTTTAGGAGAGGGAGACAGCGGAATGTTGGAAGAATGTCCTGTCCTACACATGATCATAAAATATTAAACGAGTTTTCCTCTGACGACGCCGTAAATTTTTTTAACACTTTTCAAGGAAATACATAAAGCAATAATATTGTGAACAAACCAAAAAATGTAACCACCAACTAAAATTGGAACGGACACAACAACACAACTGATAACACGCCATATATTCATAAAATCTTAGTTACACATGGAATTAACAGGACGAAGACTGGCAAAGTTTATGCTAGCTAAATGAAGTTTTTAAAGTTACTATAGCTAAAACCTCATTGATGTAGATTTAATTATACTCAAAATGGAATGTCCAAATCATGAAATCTATATTTAAAATATTTAAATACCATCTGGATTCATTGTCGAGCATTATATGGTTAAATGGATTTTAAAGGACAAAAATGGTACAACGAAAATAGCTATTATTATCTTGTCAAGACCACCCTTTCCCAATTACATTCCTGCCTAAATATTTTTAGTTAACAATAATTATAAAACTAAATGTTTTATAATTATACGGGCATACGTACATGAAATGAGACCTTTTGAACCTTATAGCAGAGCCAATAAGTATTGTGAACCGCTTTTGATTCACAATCTAATCTATACTGCTGGAAGTAACCAATTTGATTACTTTAATTAGCATAACTTGTGGGATTGAAATTGACTAGTAAAACCTGACCCTTGTTCTTATTGCATATACACGTTCATGATAAAGCTATCCATGACGCAATGGGAAGACTATGCAAAACGGAGGCTTGGCAATTTGAAATGGCACTTTTGAAAAGGACTGTAGTGTATGTATGTATACCTCGCGTGTCAACTACACAATAATACCAGAAGACACGGACAATGCATAATAAATAGTAAAATGACCATCGAATTTAAGTCAATATTAGTACAGAACAGATTGCCATTAAACTTCTGTATGTATAACCCTTACTTTTGGGGTATTTTACAAAGTTATTAGTAGTCATTACCTAATGGAAGGGTCACGTTAGTAATCAAAACGTAAATCCCCCAGTTATGAGTCAGATTGACAATTTAACGGCAAAGGGTGATAATACATACTCCACACAACATAGTATAGATACTTAATCGCCAGTCACATAAAATACTGCTGATGACTCTATAGCAAAATCCTCTGAGCTCTTGAGTTCAAGCCAAATAAAACATGAACTGCATTGGAATGAAAATGAATGCAATCACTAGTAGTAGAATGCAACTGCACATGCAACTCTCTCAAGCAGGCTCGGAAAATTTATGAATTATAACTGATAATGTCAACTATAAATATGATAAACAGCAGCAATACAAATCACATGTCGTCATCGTAGTGATTCTGGAAGTATTACAACTATTAAGAGTGGGCTAAACAAATAGTAATGACTGGATTGCGGGCATAAAGTTTTTTACCCCGTTGGCAATCATGCAGCTATTGACTTTTGGCTACGCTAATAAAATTGTCGTTATGCAAATACAACTACTACAGCTTTTACCATTCATTTACCAGGTTCCTAAAACTTGAGTTTCTCCAACTTTCTTCCAGTTGTGCCAGGGTTCAATAACATTTTTTCTATATGTATACCAATGCCTCTGGAAAAACTACTGCACGCAAAGTTGTGACGCGACGACATCCGCAATCAACTATACTGTCGATTCTTTCTTGTACCCTTAAAAAGGGTAAAAAATCAGAAAGAGACGGTGCCGGTGGTCAAAACAACAAGGAATCTAAAGTACAACTACCAAATTTTCAAAAATCTTGAACATAAATCAACCAGAATTTACGGCAAGGAAGAATGCAGACGTGAGGTTTAGACGGAGTTTTTAGACGGCTACGTTTTGGTGGTTACCAATAAGCAAAACCAACAAAGGAATAAAAATTTGAGAGTGGACTCACCATTAAGACAGTAAAAATCCGATTCCAAGGAATCAAAACTTCTCTATAAAAACTATTTGAATCGCAAGTAAACAGACAACGAGGGGCACATGATTTTTTCACGTAAAGATTGTGAAACCACAGCTTTTAACTAATGCACCAACGTATAATGACGTACTTGGACGTGAGAAAGCATATTAAGAATAAAAGCTACGGAGAGCAAACGAGTGAATGAGGTAGAGATGGAGAGAGCACAAAAATTTTGGTTGGCTCTTTAGACTTCGCTGAGAAAAACAGAAGGAGATGATGCGCAAGGAGGATAAAAGTCTACGTTTTACACATTTATAGCCTTAAGGTTTTACAAAGTATTCACCGAGACGCGTCCAAAGACCCCCCTTTTGCTACTTTACTACACTTCATGGCAAAAACCTTCAAGAATAAAAAGCAGAAGTACTTCACGACGCTATAATTCTCATTTGATAATAAGTTCCTATCAAATTCTAACTATTCTTCCCATACATTTTTATGCCCTACACAATAATATCCTCCAAGGCATATAATGCAGTCCCCGTAGACGTATACATATATGTACTAACAAAAAAGTGCAACAAGCAAATGCAAAAACAGTTTGAACAATGTCATACGTTGATGCGACTGAAAAGAGCTTACAACTTTAAAAACTGAGAACATGTTGCTTTGTTTTTTTATGTACATGTTGCACATTCTGTGCACGACGCTTTTACAAGGATAGCCCAAGTTTAGAATCCCTGTATTAATCGAAAAAAATACGATTATAATATTTAAGCAAGTAGTCCAGTCAAGAGAGCATAAGAACTTAAAACTGCACGCATGGGGAATGAAACTCGTGTTGTGTTTATAGTGCACTGCTAAATGGATTCTTAATAAGGTAAATGTAACGAAACTAACAATAACATCAACAATAACGAGTGGGTAGGACAACATTGAAACAGTAAAAGCCTACTCAAAAATTCCAATTCACGATCCAAATTTCGTAGGCTCACTAGCTAAGGCTTTTCAATTATGGCTAAATAACAAACCGGGGGAAAAACTACATGCAATACTATACATTTTTAATCAATGAAGCCATGTGAATGCCAGTTGCCGGCTGCAATTTTATTACGGGGCAAAATAGGATATTAGCCATCCGTATGCAGCATGAGATTCCCCATGAGCTTTACCCACTGTGAGCAAGGGAATACAAACGCCTGTGCTGTGCCTGCACTAACCTACAATGAGTAAACATACCTCGCAAAATTCAACTTACTATATACGAGACGAACAGACGGCTGTCACTGAATACATCAACCCAGCCGCCTGCAATTATCCTGATATCCTTAAAACTGCGGTACACGATAATGCTTAGCAACGGCCAAAATATAAAAGTAAAATCATCACACAAGTAATTTTATGGAGGTGGAACCCTATTTTTGCTTGACAATAGGACAACACAAACAGTTTCGCCAATCCCCACAACCGTCAAATTATGCATCCTAATCCATGCAGTTAGATCAATACAAACTGATAACGGAAATTTTTTACGACAATTTGACACATTCACAACAATTGCCCGTATGAACGCCGGTAATCACTTCATACTGTGCAAACCTGCTCTCTTGTCAGTTATGAATCTCCAAGTCCAAAACCCCAACACAGCATTTAAACTTCAGCAAAGGCGTTTTCCCATTCCTACAGGACATTTTGTGTGCAATTTGATTAATTACATTGATAATTCTATCAGCGTAGGTCGGAGTCTCCAAATTTTACAATAACATGGAACCTACAACAAACTGTAAAACTTCATATGACATACTTCGAACAACAGTCCCTTGACAACGCCATGACTGTACTTATATGTTCAAAAAGTACAAATGCATGCAAAACTCTAGGAACAACACTAGTGAAAATGAAATTTTTATCGAACTAAGGCAGGTGATTGCAAAGTCCTGCTCGATAAGGAATCATGATTGCCAATTAGGGAGAAACAGTTTTAACAGAACAGTAGAAACAGAACTCGCAAATAGTATATTTGCAACAAACAAAGAGAAGCGGGTAGAAAAACACAACTAAAAAACTTACTTGGATTTTCGGATAACAAATTGTTCTTTATAACTTCAGCACAACGTTGAGGAGACACAACATCCCATAGGCCGTCGCAAGCTAAAATGAGGAACTCTTCAGACCCATTTGTTTCAATCTGAAAAATCTCCGGGGTACTCGTCACATACTCCTTGTAATCCAAGTTTCCTGTCAATATTTTCAGTAATTACCAATTAGACATTGCACTCAAGTCATCGCTCACATGTGCTCAACTAATGTCCACAGTGCATGCATTTAAGTCGTTAAAAACTAATAATTACAATAGCTGTAGAACAAGGGGGAGAGAAAGTCTCTCTCGTCAACGTGACGATCAATTAAGTACTTATTGTTAGTACTCGTGGACTGAAGGTTTCGAAATTGCATACAAAAATATTTTTCTGGCTTGAAGCTAATTAAATATTTTTATACATCTTACCTATTGCTCTTGAAACTGCTAAATTTCCATTAACACGCCAAGTACCACCGATTGAAATAACTTCACCACCAACACTTTTGATTCGTCTCAGCTCATCCTACAACAACAAAGATTACCTGCATGTTTACAACGTAATTACAAGATTACAGTTGTCATCACTTGAACGTATTCCGCGCACACTACAACATTACAAATAAACAAACATTTGACGCAACTAAATTCGTTTCACGTTACTATACAAAAGGAAGTTAATATACTTACATATGCTTCTTATATGTAACATGTGCACAGAAATTCAATTTACAAATACAAGCGTTCTTTACACTTACTCTTCAAATAGATCTCAAAAGCTAGTACAAAACAATATCCTTGATATCGTATTACAGGATCTTTGAAAATTGCAATTTAAAACTAACGCAGTAAGAATTACTTCTATTTGAGAAGCGAGAATACTGTTGATGAGGAAAAAGTTTTTACCTCCCTATCTGGCTTGTGAGGGCTGACTAGGTTGGTTGCTTCAGCGTTTCGTATCAGAACTGCTTGCGAGTCTCCAGCCCACGCAATGTAAATGCTACCGGGAACAATAAGTGCAATGACGACAGTAGTTCCACTTCGTATATTTTCATCCTTACACTTCATCAACAGAGCAGTATCAGTGGCTTCGAAGGCGTAGTTGATTGCAGCATAATAGTCACTGGGAAAATCTGGACTAGTGAATAAGTAGCGATGAAGATGAGCTGCACTGTATGCAGCAGCTTCTACACCATTGTGACCATCGAATACGGCGAAGTAGTGTGACGGTGGTTTCATCTATAGAATCAAACCAAATAATCATTACCATGGTTTAAATAAATACCAATATTGCGACACGGATATAGTACTGTGTATACTGTGCTCCATACAAAATCCGCACTGATGATTAACACAAACACATATAATTACATATAATTGATGCACTACCAATAACAATAAATACAAGAAGAAAATTAAAGTTCTCATTAAGTTATTTCTCCTCTTTGTAAATTAAAATACTACAAAGTACAATCACTGCACTAGACTACAAATAAAGGTGAGTGGACATTTTAATGAAAAATATATAAACAACACAAAATACGTATAACATATTTGACATCCTCATATCTACCTTAACCTCACTACCACAGACGAACCGAACAGAATCAAATTCATACAAAACTGTGTAAAATAATCTTTAAAATAAAATCACAGATGAAATGAAAGGTGACGATGATTAATGGATATATTGCAAATGCTATCTAGTACCTGCCTTTTACTGATGAAAGCTTGTATACAAGCGTCACTGGATCCTAAACTGCTGAAAGTGGATACATCACTTATTAAACTATGTATGAACTAAAATATAGAATCAAGGCAACTATAAATTAATGCCAAAACATTTATGAACGTCTGCAAAGCATGTTGTTTCATGGATATTCAATATCGAGCAACTCAAGTCTCAATAAAAGAACCTTATATCTTGACATTTTTAAAGTCACACAGGCATATCGAACGGAATCACTGTTTCCCCCTATTTCCAAATGTCTAGAGTGTAAAGATAAGGTCATCAACATTTTGAAGAGAAATGACTTTTGGTCAGCAGCTCTACAGAAACAAGTTGATGGGTTTGCAGGCATACATGATGTTCATATAAACAAAAGAAGAAATCATACATTAAAAACCCTGTTGATGTCCGGAAGTATGACCATCCTATCCTCTAAGGTCCGCCGGCTATTTTTAATAGAATAATAGGACGCTCCGAATATAGGTGCCTTGTCTCCATCCGTTGTTTCAATGGGAAAGTCTGTTTCAATGTGATCATTCTCTTCCTTATAGCGGAGACATATATCATCAACTTTGGTAGTAACGGACTGCATGAGCTTCAAGGGTTGGTAGCTGATGTTATGAACTACGAAATGTAATCAATATTGTATGGTTAATTTTCTTATGAAAAGCTAGTGACCCGTTTAAGAATAACAAAGAAAATGGTTAAGTGAGTGCTTCACTCAACCTTTTATGTTGACCTTTAGCTGATTTGCTGCAATACATTGCATGCAAAAGTAAAACCTCATACGTAATAATAATGAATTAAAAAACATACATTCGTCTGCATCCACCTCATCCATGTCCACTCTTGCAACACTTTGTTTGCTGTAGCAGTCGGATAAATCTGCTTTGGACATTTCTTCCAAAACTTTCCCCAGCAATGGGCTGATTAAGTATGATGGGCAGCTCCTAAAATACAAACAACACTATTTAGTTTTTTATTTTTTATATAAAGTCATATGTTCATTGTAAATGTACCTAGTAATAACTTCTCCTAAAGCATGTTATTTAAAAAAAATCGATTATTTAATTAGGATTTCGCCTGACGATCGTTCTTTCATCTAATGCGGCAGTCTTTTCTCACATATGGAAATAACATTTGCACATAATCATTATCAAACATTGTATTTATCGATTCCCACAAACAACAAACTTGTAAATGACAATCATATACACACAGTCCCCAGCGACGAATGCAATTTTCATTGAAATTTAGAACAGCTAAATGCACCCATGTAATTACCTACCTACCTATACCTAATATTGTTCCACAGCGCCCCAAACCAGTAGAACGATGCTGGCTTCAATAATTGAAAGCAATGTCCTTGGAACATGAGAAATATATGTTACCATTTACTCTAGAACAAAAACAACCTTGGAAATCTGTACTACCCAGGATTTAGCATAGTAAGTGCAGATTGTTCATGCACTTCCTTTACAGAAATTTGCAGTGCAGGGTGCACAACAACCTTTGCCCTATCCAGTTCCAGTATTCTCAAATGAACAGACGTCATATATGGTTATAATTCAGGTTTTGGCAGCTAATTTATTTGGAGATACAAGATTGCCATTTAAATGAATGGCTGTGGTGCAGAAAAGTCATCAAAATAAAAATTGCTTTACTAGATTATGCTGTCAACAACACGTTTATCTTCGGATCTTTTTAACTTACCTATACAATAGTTTACATGCAAACTGGTTTATGTGAAGAATGTTATGTGAATTCAGTGAAAAATGTTTTGTCAAAATGGAAATTAATGCTGTCCACCAGTTATTATCTTACATTAATTAAACATTAGCAAAAATTCATGCCAAATATTCCCAACATATCCAGAGAAATTTCCGTTACATCAAAAAATGGAATATGCACCCTGCATATTTTATGTATAGTAATAATCATGGTTTTATGTCCGTATGTATTATTTTCAGCCTTGAAATTAATGATAATGCAATATAGACTGTAATATATTTATTAGTCTTAAGTTACACAAAAAACTAGTCATTGTGGTAGCAATTATATGCAAGGTATCTATCCCAAGACATTTCATACGGACGTACTGATTATTACCCACAAAAAGTTACACATAAAGATTGGTAGGTACCCATAGTTTAAAATCATAGTGTATTACCGAAATTATACTTGTATACAAACATGTACTCTTCCTATTTCCAACGAGTATACGAACATGAGTAAACATTTCCTCTAATTATTTCTCGAACTATATTCAACATAAATATTTACTACATGCTGCAAGGTTAATAGCTGCCATGTAATTATAATATCCGTAAGACGCTATAGGAAATAGGAAATTCATGAAAGTATTGGCCACCCTGCAGAAAAAGTTGCTTGCAGTTTTCCAAGCCTGTTCTGCTCTCAGCAAGATGTTATTTCTCCCAACCAACCCATAAATCATTATTATATGGTTTTTCTTGGATCGATCTGGAGTCAAAAATATCAACGAATTTCAGTCGTTCATTACTTTGACTAAAATTACAACCTGAAAACCTCATCGATATGTTATGTTATACCCATGCATCGTTGTTTGTAAATGTAATATCAGACGTTCAAATGGAAAGAAAAATAATTTGTCCAATCCATCCTCAAAAATACCTCACGAATTTATGGACGTGGATGTATAAGTATAGTTTACGTACGTATGTAAAAGTATAGCGCTGATAAATATAACATCATTGTTTTCTCGCTAAAAATCTCCAAATAAAAAGCTTCAGTTCAGACGTAAACGTATCCACAAGACAGTAAGTTCAAATCGCGTTGCACTCTACAACTCCAAGAAATCTTGAACCGTGCAGATGGTAGCCATTAACACGACTACTGCACGTAGAAATTCGGTAGTAAGTGTAACAGAAGCTTTCACAAGACAAACATCTGTTACACTACTCACAACGTGGCTTAATGGTACATATCCAAAAATCGTAATAAGTCAGGATCTTCTAATCATGAGATCTACCATATTATAAATATACATTTGTGATGAATTTAATTGAATGTTTGGCTAAAATACCTGCTAGAAAACTACTAAAACGGAAAATCATGACGAGACGATACATATATTTTGAAGTGCATATGGCAAGTACTAATTAAATTCTACGAGGGTAGTTGTACTCACACTTCTCATTTAATTTGATTGAAATCAGAACGTCGCTACTCGTCCGACTTAACCTAATATTATTTCAATCACTTGCAGACTTAACAAGGAAAGCACAAAAATTTGCTGGAATTAAATACCACACTACACAGTTAATTATTGTGCCCATTCAATAATAAGTAGGACGCTTCAATGCGTTAGAGTGCCTTATAATTTCAACCTTAAAATGCAACATTACGTACCAAACGGATCGAGCAGGAGTATAAAAATGGCAATGATGAAAAAATTCACACTCTTATCTATCTACGCAATTACATATATGTCAGGTCAACTCAGTAATGTTTTGCATTGTTCATCGATGAAAATGAAGAAACATAAAATAACCATATGCAAGTTCATACTTTGACATCTTATTAACAAGTCTCCCAATCCAATTAAATTCTACCTTCTTTATGGTAAATATACATAATAACTTCACACCCATACGACTCTTTTGTATTAATTTTTGGCGATGCCTCCCGGGGAGTGTAGGAATAAAAAACCCACGGAAAACAAAACTGTCATTCATGTTCTGAGTTTCTGGCTACTCGCTTCTTGGAATTAAAACATGTCTGAAAGATATGCGTTCTGTAAAAATGGAATGTTACTCTTTAAAATGTCATATTATTACTACTTTACTACTAAAATTCACTGAAACTTGATTTGATGCATAGAAGTAAATCCAAGTAATGAGCACTGCAAATTAAAATGATCAGATAAATCAAGACATTTCCCATTACATTTGAAAATGTGTGAAAATCACTCATCTTTCACTATTCGGTAACATTACATTGCAAATAACCAGAGAATTATTCTTAAACGCTCGTTGCCCATATGCTACGAATCTCTTCATATTTTCATAAATTGAAAGCCGGACAGATACACGAATGTGACATGACAGAAAGGTTTCCCTTTTAGACATCCTGACACTACGATTACTTCCGTTCAAATCGGCATCAGATTTACTTTACGTACAAGAAATATGCCATGAGCTTGTCAGTTCGAATGACTAAATGCAACGATTTGCCTCCTTTCTCGACGTTACATACTTGTATATATAGGTTTTACTTTACAACGACAAGGTTGTCAATCAAATTGCATAACTATACAGTAAAACCGAAGATGATTTTTATCATCCGATCCAAGGTATGTAAGTACACATAAATTATATGCACAGTGTTTTGTCTTCTAAAACTAAATTCAAGAGGCAGGGAAATAACTATGGAGATTTATGACTCCACTTTAATGATCCACACCTAGGAGAGAGGAGAGAGATTTTTTCTTTTTGCGGAAGGCCATTGACATCGGTAGTACTGATTGCTTAACAGAACGTTAATTTTCCCATCCTCATCATTTCCGCTTGACTCGTCATCCGTGACAAAAGTTTTATATTGACTTGGTATATACTATACTAAATATGTACATGGTAGCTTGCAGCTATTTTAGGCAAAAATTGCCACTATGATTGTCTACCTTCAATTAACCATTTTCACAAAAATTTAAACCACCTATAGTATAAATATATGTATGACAACAGGAATTCCATATGTTTCATACAGCAAGAACCTGTGATAGCATATAGTTTAGCCCAGGTATGTAATCTTCAGTGGAACATCATGTAGGATCTTCTTATGTGCATCTATGCTTGTAGACACATTTAGTAAATAAAAGAAAAATATCAACGTGTATAAAGTATACATACTTCATAGGTAGAGGTTCAGTACACACCCAAATGTTGCAGTCTCATATACATACTCACAAGTTCACTGCATTCAATTGCGTAAGTGCCTGCACTATACTTATATATGTTTATATTTTTGCGAACTTTATTTCAAGATAGTTTCTACTGTATTATGAGGAGTGGAATTCATGAACAGATAAGTTGGTAAAACTACGAATAACATGGAAAGCATGGTCATACATGGAAAACTTCCTGGCAGGTGATACCACAATATTGCTGTGTGACGGCATTTACGGTGAAGGGAAGTGCATTTAGCTGCAAGTTAGATATGTAATTCATTGTGGCAGGAATGAGAGCGAGAAAGTTCAAACTTGCGTGCAAGAAATACATGGGGATAAGGCCACAGTGCACACAATGCATATGTAATTGAATTGACGTGTAGCATCTTCAAGATGATGTTTTAATACATTGGCATAATTACGCGAAACCATCGAGTAGCAACACAAACATGATATATACGATATACTACGATTGTGCATTAGACAAGAAAATGCACCCTTTGTAGTCTGCTCTAGTTGATTCTCGATAATTGGTCAACTGTATTTTTAACAATAGTCAAGAACAGGGCAAATAGGCCTAATCGCAAGATTTTCAATTGCAATAATTAACTAGTAATTCAGCTCAATATAAGCCCCAATTGATTCGACGAATTTGAACAGCGTATCAGCACACAAGTACTTCCATAAAGGTACACCAACTACACAATAGACAATAACTAATACAGTATTAAAAGATACACTGCACATTATATCACAAGCTAATTGAAACATTAAGTACCGCAATAAATGGGTAGTATTTGTTGATAAACAATTTGCTGATTTTGATTCTGTTGTAAATGTATTATAACCTTAGAAGGATACAAATCAGAATTTCAACAATCTCATTCCAAGATTTCTAAGCTTATTCACCTTAGAAAAATGAAAATTAAGATTATAAGAGTACATCTCATATATCGCTATACTTATACTTTCTACAATGACTGCCTGTGTCTAAACGCTGATTTGTATACTATTCTTGCTACAATTACTAATCATTTATCTCTTACAGCCATACAAAAATGGTGGGTACGTAAAAGCTCACCGCAAGAAACAAGGCGTACAGGATGGTTAGACATGAAAAACGTGAAAGTTCAATGAGCATAAGAACTGAACAAATATATGAAAATGCATATATTAAATTATTATTTCGCCCAAGCGATAAGTCTGTCTGCGTTTCCTATTTCTACCGTGATGAAAGAAGCTTCTAAACTAAAATAAGACACTGAACTCCATACGCTACATGTATACTTACTAGACAGAAAACAAATTATTGCTGTGAACTGTAAAAAACCATTGAAGCGCGATGATGCTATTTCCTAGCTATTTATATTAATTACAAGCATAACCAAAGTAATCATGGCACACAATGAACCAATGTGTAATTCATCCTCCAAAAATGAAACAAGTATGAGATATATGCTTTACTAAATTATTATTATTGTTGCTACTCTAGGAACAGATTGACGTCCACGAGTACGTACATTCTCAACCATTTATCATGGTGCATCAAAATAAAAACGGGATTGCCGTTCCGCCCCACATTATTTTGAACTAACCTTGAAGAAAGTTTCGAATCTTTGCTTTAAAATGGATATGCGCTCAATTCTCAATAATAAAACAGACATGAATACTTATACACATAAAAGTTATTACATGATAGCCATCACCACAAGGGAACTTAAAATTTGCCTCCAATAATATATAAATACATACATACATAATGACAATCTTTTTAATACTGGTATACCATAAGTTTTGTTACACTTTGGGTTGGGACAATAATACGACTGTAGTATTCAACTTCACATTTCATATCGCCTTTCGACTACTTCATGCTTAAACACAGAAAACAGATACGCGCAATAGTCGAAAACGGAACAACGTTCTCACAGAATTCTTTAGCTGTGACAACTGACAACTTGTAAAATCAAGATTCAAATCGTATCTATGATCGCTACGATACGCTTTTCACATACATTTCTAACAATTCATGGTACTTTTAATTGCCGGCATGGTATGCTACAGCGAGAAGTCAATGTCTTTTATAAAGTAAGAAAATATGTCTTGGTGTTCGGATACATCTGCGGGATTCTCAGGCTTTCTCTCATGATTTGAAATGTCCAGAGACAACATATACTGGTGTGAGAACCTTATTAACTCTTTCATTTGACTTAGTCAAACTGTGATTCAAGTGATTCCTGTTACCATTAAACATTTCTCATGCTGCGAAACGTCGAAATTTTTCAATTATTTCACACTAAAATCATGAAGGTTTTTGCTACCTGATTCATAAGAATCTCAAACTCATCTAATGACTGCAAAAAAGTAAATTCAAAAGGGTTATCATTAATAAACAGTTACTAAATCCTTGAAATGTTACCAATTACACCATATTGCTCAATTTATTGTCGTCAATGATGAGGAGGGTGATGTATTAAATTTTGTAAGGAATTAACCCAGTCACTGATGGGACTACTATTGCGAAGTCTTTATACACAAATGACAAATTGCATATTGTAGTTTTTCAAACTTTCACACGCAATACATTGTGGGAGTTAGTGTGGCGTTCGAGTTGGCCGGTATAAAGTGTAATTATATGTTCTTTTGTACTTTCTTTCTGCTAATTATTATCTAAACCTTGAGCTATATAATTTCCAGAACAAGCACTACTACTAAGGATGGATTTAATCATTCGTAATGGTATGTAGTAGTACTGATTATTTAAACAAACGCTTATATTAATGCACTGCACAAGCCACTTAGCAATGCAATAGAGACTTGAAATAGTCATCATTTCCTTACTAGCCATGGTTTATGTCACCATTATCTATTCAGTTGCAGAATTGGTTAGCATAATAATATAAGATGACTACTTTCGCATTATTGCTGGCTTGGTTACTCACACCCTGATCACCCAAAAAGTCCTAAACAGGTAACTGACGAGCTCACGTACAATCTAGAGACAGTATTTAGACACTGACGTCAAAATTATTAAATTTCTTCTCCTTACGTCCTAACGTATTCAAACAATGTTGTATTTTATTAATCTTAAAAGTACGACGTTACGCCAAAACATGTAGTGAGTTTTAAGCTAAAGCATTCGCCGGAATAAAATCAAAGCTGTCTTTTGTTTAACCTTATGTGAGCATAATGAATGTGAGGACAAGTGATGAATAAGTTTTCATCGGGGATAAAGAGTATACCGGGTGTTTATATAACGTTAAACTTTGCGAAGAACTGCAAGAACCATATGACCAAGCACATTGCATCTAGACATGTACTGTCAGGTTAGAGGCTATGACTAAGGGAGTGCATGTATTAGTCATACTGACAATTAGTCATCTCGTCCGTCGTATTTCATTACCTTAGATGTACCTGAGTTTACAAAGCTGTTCCTATGTTGTACTGCATTTACATTCAGAAACAAGCTTAAGCTTCAGTGCAGCTACAAGATTTATTCCATTATTATTAGTCGCACCTTACTAGAGGAATAAACAAACCCTACAAACTTGTATAAAGTACATGAATGAATGGTTCAAATCTAAACAATGAATATTTACATTCGAAAATATATTACTATCGGAGTGTACGTTATCTGTACGTACAACATCAATATTAAAATGTTATCTATACACGTTCAACATTAATATAAGTTTACATGACCAGTATGGCTTAGCCTTTTCACGGCCCGACATGAATGACCAGAACTTACTTAGCGCAAAGTTACCAGCATGAGCATCGACATACATTTATTTTCTCAAACCATAAAAGCATGTTCACCGGAAAGGTTCAGTCAGCCTGTAAAAGAAGTATCTAGGTAAATGTATTTAAAGAATCAGTGAGTGTGAGCACATAGTTTTGAGCTGAACCTCAATGAATGTATTTAATTCATTTCATTTCCGTTTTGATTCCCAATGCAATACTGTTATTGGCGTATAAGTACCAGACTACACCAATTTGGACTATTGATATTATTTATCTTAACCATTTTAGTTTATTTGAGATAACTGTACTCAAGTTATCCGTTCCAATACAAATCTTCTAGGACTAAATATGTCACTAAACTGCCGAAACGACCGCTTCTGCAATTTTTGCACGAACCGACTTAACATCCGACAGCTTAACTATGAGGCGGTTGACTATACAGAGCTAACGAAAATAATTCAGGAGCGGGCAAAAATATAACTAGCCGTACATCCAATGTCATCATAATATTTAACGTTCATCCATAGTTCAAATGGGATATAAACGGTTGGCAGTTGGATCAACTAATGATGCGAAAGCCTGTCATGCATCACATGCAAAGTCATCATAACTCCTTCATGTGTCACCGTCTTCATAACCTTGACTACAGATTAAGCCGATCGTGGAATTATTTACTCATTGTTGGATATGTATCTATACCTAAAAATGAAAGTTTTCGGAAACACTCCCCAAGGAATGTTGGCTAATACAAACATATCGTAGCAATTGCTACTGATACTAATCTTAAAAGATTTTCCTGAGAGCCATTGGCTTAAGTCGTTTGTGCATGTGATACACCGACTTTGAAGGAATGCAATCAGTAGCAAACTGAAGCGTGGTGAGCAACACGACATGAACTGATGAGTCGATGAGCAACCCACAATGAACTGCATCCTGCATCTACATATCTGTAAGACATACCCTGGGATGTTTAAACTTGAAAGAAACTTACTTCTGGTGGAGGTATTGCGAAGCCCAATCCAGCACATGTCCAGGCATTTCAGCATCCCATATCGAATGGTTGAGCACTTTGAGAGGCAAAGGATCCACTGTTAAGTTTGTCGGACGATATCGTTCAAAAAATACTCTACGTTCCATGTTTAGAAAAGGTGTCCGTGGACCGGTACTAAGTTAATGATGATTGCTCTTTCGTGCTATCTGTGTATAATCGGAAAAAGCAAATTAAACATGATGGTAATGTAAATTTTGTGCTAATTTTATCTTCCACCAAAGAACTCATGTCAAGCATTGAGAGCTTCGTTGAAAGCTACAAGTAAACAGGAAAGTTTCTATAAACATTGTAAAATCTCTGTGAGACTGGTAAAAGATCAACATAATTTACATATGCAAATTACACTTTACATACTGAGTGCATTATTTCCACCATTCCATCCATGCATGAGCCCTATTCACAGGATTTTTTGCTCGGATGCTGAATGAAGAATGTAGAGAGAATTATTGAGGATGACTATTAGAATATTGTAAAACCACGAGAAAAGAACAATAAAAAAGAATCGTGATTATACGTGCATCTGAGCATGCAATTGTAAAAAAACAAATTGTAGATTAAAGTTACTTTTATCTTTGATTTTACACAACTTCCAATACACGAAGTAATCAGGTAATGTATTCGTGCATTAAAATTCGATACTCTTTTCGCATTTAATTGTAACTTTAAAGCCTCTTTTGAAGCCTTAGAGCTTCATCCTTGCTATAAAAATTTAAAGGTTTCAAGTACGTATAAGTATACAGGATTATAGTCATCAGCACCCAACAAAATCTCTTGAACGAAGTACTTTACTTGTTTTTAGGACGACAAGGAAGGGTCATGGTGTATGTATATGTACTACTCCAGAAGCTGATAATATTTATAGGCCCATATTGGGATTGACACATTTAAAATGCATTGCATATTTGCGGAGAAAAGAATATTTTATATAGCCAATATTTATTGAATTCACACTACAAGTTTTCAGTTCCCATTTCGATTTTATTGGACGTTATAAGCCTTGTAGTTCTTTTTGACGATCAACACACCATGCTTTTATGATTATGTTTTTATAACTTATAACATCTGTATAGACATAAACTACATACAACTCAAAACCATGTCGTCCAAACTCTCAAATCTCACAATCAGCATTGACTACTGCAGACATTACAGAAAAATATACGGGTGGGTACGTGCTAATACAATACTAATACAATACCGTGCATACATACAACTTAGAGAGGTATATATTATACGGGAGTATCTTAAGAAGGATGCTTACTACAGAACCTTGCAATTTTCAATCATACTGAACTACAACTACACAGATACCACTTGAGTAAATATTGAAAAAAAAGTTATATAATTGCAAAAGAGCGAACGCACAAGAAGTTAGCTTGTCCAAAATGACATGGTCATTATATGTTTTGCAATTTGCAACTATTCAAGTTCGAGCTTTTAACAGGGGAAAAAAGTTCAACCATGTAATAAGTGAGTTCCTACATGCTGCTTCCCGTTTTTAATATCTGTACGTTATGTTTTTATTTGCCAGAGAAGAGGAAATTCTTTGGGCAACGCAATTATTAAGGCTTGCTGGCCATTATTGCCACAGCAAAATGCTCCGCATCTGCAAGGTTAGCTTTTTATGCGATTTTAATTATTACCACATAAATAATTATTGTTAATAAAGTGATAATACTTAACCTTTACACAATATAATGTCATTTGAATGAACAACTTACAATATCAAACAAATGCAATAAAACAAATTTCTTACTGTGAAGTAAGAAAATAAATTGGGTAAGCAATCCACCACTATACCTTACTTAGCTTAATTGAATACTACAAGTACAGAATACAGGTGCTGAGAACTACACAACTAAAGGTTGTATACATGAAACTACTGCATTATTAGATATACCAACTAAATACAAAAGTAATAAGGTAAATAATATTTAATTACAAGAAACTCCAAGCTCTGCATTTCCTGATGTGAATTCCAAATCCCAAACAGCCAACTGTGCGCCATCCATCAAATGAAGTGTCTATTTAGCTCAGCACACAGGATTTAAGCACTTACTTTCATATATAACAGGTGCATCCTGATCTCCTTACATACCATTATATGAGTTATACCTATATATTGCCATATAGGAGGAACGAATACAAAAAATATTTTCCGTCTATATTTGAAACTTTTTGGAAATGTAAATAGATGTCGAAAAAAGTCAACATAAATAACAGCCAGATTGCAGTTGTCACTTTTGTTGTCACCCGCACATATGCACACTTAATTAAATTACCTAAAAATTCCATTCATCCCTCCCATGCCGGCAACATCGTCATTCACAACCGATTAAAATGTGATCTGTATGACTGTCATCCCAAGTGTTTAGGGAATAACATTCTTATCCTATGCATTTTAAAAGCTTTGAGAAACGTTAAAATAATAAACAAAAGGAGAGGAAAAGCAACTTTACAAAAATAGGGAGGATGAACTGTGTATGAATTCATTTATTATGAACTGACCGCTAATAATTAATTTTAATTAAAAACTAAATTAAATCCCTATTTATTATTATTATTTAAACTAAATTATATCCCCATTAATTGCTTAATTTCATCATTGACAACAAATTAAAATGTAAATACCTGTTTATGGTAACTATAATCCCGTGGTCTCAAAACTGGCTAAACTGTCATACTGATGACATTAAGTATTTCGTTGTGCAGTAAAGGCTTCTGTTGTTATTGTTGTGTATACAAAAGTATTATTTTCAAAAAATTTAAGTCTATATTATCAATTTATACAAACAGTTATTATTGAACATTCCACGACACTCAAGTTTGAAGTTTACAAAATATAATTTTTTTACGTCTTATTAAGGAAGCACTTGACGTCGTTGACTGTCATTGATTCAGTGTACTGATGATTGTTTTGTAGCGTAGCGCATTCTAATTTATTATTTTATTGGTTTGTTTTATTGTATTGAGAAAATAATTTTGCAAAATTCGTGCGTATAGTTTGTGTTGAGCATGTAAGTATAAAAATTGTAAGTAATGTATACATTTATATAGGCAATCCAGTCTATTTATTAAAAAATCCTGTCGCTATCGATATGTTCACAATATAATGATTTTTGTTTTAGTTGTGTTGTTGCGTGTGTTGTTGTGTACGTATAGCGCACAGTTTGTCCATTTGAAAGCTAAAAATTTGTTTTGGCAAGCTTCGTATTCTTCGTGTGTGCGTATTTATGTATATAAAGTATTTATTATTGTTATTTAATTTGTTACAATTTGCATAATGTTGGAGTTGGAGCACAATGATAAATCTTCACTCTTGACTTTACTGCTGGTGAACTGTTCACTGTCACATGCCGAACATTCCCGAGAATTAGTCACAAATAATAATAAGAGATTTGTACGACGGCAAATTCCATGTGTACATAAACGCACCTTTTTGTGATCAATGTTATACTTGAACTTGCAGCAGTGGCAAGGGGTGTTGAATACTTTTGACACGTTGATTAAACTTTTTTGAGTCTATATTTTTTTTACTATTTTTAATGTACAAATTTTAAGTACGATAAATAGGCAATTTCATGAGGTAACACACACCACAGAAGTACCAAATGCATACATACAATGTACGAAATGTATGAGCAAAGATTATTATATAATAATATGAATGTATTACAAATACAAAAATTAGTCATTCAATAGGTTCTGCTGTTGAACTGTCAAATCTCCACATTTACAATATTTCCTACCTGTCAATTATTCACACATATTAGGAATACTTTTGGTATAAGTATAATTTCTGGCTGTGAATGATTCACAATTAAATTACTATTCTAATAAATTGGATAACGTTGTCCATCACTATTCTTTGGAATTTGCTGTGAGCTCCACTCTATATGTATATCCACACTGAAAATACTTGCTGTCAATGGAAAATATTTATTCTCATTTAAAATACTTGCTGTCAGCTATTGACAATATATTTGTTCTCATTAAAATACTTATTGCTGTCAACGATGAAGTA
>JAQGAK010001432.1:0-32873 GCA_034696945.1 Lipothrix lubbocki | reverse complement strand
GTCATCGTAATCCTTGATGGTTAGTTTCATAGCTCTCCGCTACCCATCCAGCAAACCTTACTACTACATTAGCTTTGGAATTTGTGTACTTACCTGGTGTAATTAAACCTAGCAAATTATAGAGCCCATCTTACGATTAGCCCGTGCATTCGTAAATTGAAAAGAGTGATTTTTTCATTTAATTACCCAGCAATTAATAATCTAGTGCATGCAACTGGCAAAATCGTTCTTTAAGACGGTATCGAAATTCACACGGATACCAAGTTTTTAAGTAAGTACACAAAGGTAGTAAAAAGAAAAACTACCTCAGCAACCTACGAAGTCATTGACGCCCTTAGTGACCTCTGTATTGATTTCAGTGCAAACGCCATTTGTATTTCGTTTAACCTATGCTTACGTAAAAGGTTGTGTTTTTTTGCGTTTTGTGTCCCCAACGTAGCAAGAAATGTACTTAGAATTAACTAAATTACTTAAATATACTGTAGAAGGAATATGTATGATAGCAAAAATATTACATAATACATTAATTAATTTTTATTCGATTTTTTCAGCATTTATTAACATTGATGTTTACAGTAAGTTTGCGTTTCTACAACGTCGATCTTAATTTTACGTAGCCGTATAGTTCATATTATCATACTAAATATTTTAATTGAAAATGCAACATTCCATGCTGTCAAACAGAGTTGAGCGCAAACAAATCAAGCAGTTTAACATTGACTTAGCTGTACATTTTGTACAGTAACAAAAGTTGACGAGAGCAGCGTAAACAAAGAAACTATTTCTGCGTATTTACATTTGACGACCCATACTAAAAACTTAAGTTATTACATATGTATACAAATACTCTAGGCAATAGCACTATACACTAATTCGTTTTTGATTACGAGCTAAATGCCTATATGCTAATAATGTTTTAAAATATTGCAATACACTAAATAGCTACTACGTACATCTTAAAACGGTATTATACTATAGTTCTGTACAAAGAACATTATGCAAATAGCATAGTCACGACATAACCATTAAGTTTACACATTTCATATACAACGACTTACTTGCACTCTTCAACCTCACAAGTTCACATACTAGTTGAAATGTGAGTGATATCTTAAAAACAAGTTTTGTACAAATATTATATCCCAAATAATTATTATAGTATAGAGAGATCCCCATATGCAAGAATCCTGGGTGTTAAAATGTGCTGCCATTGTGAAGATATTTCAAAAGTATAATTATTATATAATTAGAAGTCCGCCAACATATTCGACTTGAATGTAATAAAAGAAAGTATTGCAGAAAAGTAATCTTGTAAGTTTTTTAAGAAACCTCCCGTGGAATTACATCTTTCATGCTTCTATACTTAAATAACAATAAGTACATAAGTATTATAGAATGTTCTGTATTGGAAAATAACATAGGGGGCGATCCTCTAACTAAACTTACATGAGCACATATTCCACCAAATATGGATGAAGTCACTAAAACGCCCATATATGTATGTTCACATTAAAAAAAGATTTGAATATTTCATTGGTACAATTAAAAGGCTTGAAAGAAACTAATAATCTTCAAATATAAAGAAAGAGAGGAAAATCTATACTGTACAAAAAGAATCAGATACACGACAGAAGCTACAGTAAAGATAGTAAAGATCTCGACACTATACAGGCAGAAAATGGCAGCAAAGCAAGTTTGGTATATACATTCCTACGGATAATTATAAAATATACATTCAGTTGATGATACATTGTTGGCGATGCACCCACAAAAAATAAATAATTAGTACAAATTACTCAAAACCATACAAAAATCCTCAAAATCTGCAAAATCATACTAGCAGCCAAAAACCCTTTACGTGGAAATCCACACGGAAGCAAGTATAAACGAACACTTTTGTATTTACATACAATACATATGAGCCGATACCTTTATGTCTACAGCCCATTGTGGAGTATATAATATGCGTAGATACTCGAAAATAAAATAAAAGTGCCACAAAAAAAATAATTATTATGACGAAAATATTAAACTCATAATAAAGTATATAGTAGGAATCATTGTAAGATTTGCTAGTGCAACAATTATCCCCGACGTAGTATTGTTTTCATTCGTCATCAGAAAACTTTTCGCCTTGATGTTGCACTGCAAAAATATAAGTTGCAGTCCATTGGTCAAGGATTATACCAATACCAAACTATACATTTGGATTATACAGTCCTTTAAAAAAAGATCATTTCATAAAATTACTAATGAATGATTTCACATGACACGGCTGGATTTTGTACAATCAATCATTTGCACTTCCATCCCTAATGTTGATTGCAATATAATACAAGTTTTCACCTTCTTCACCATACATATAATACATTCCACGCCCAATAGTATTGTCAGATTATATTTAAAAACATTGAAAAGACCTGTCCCGTATTTTAAGAAAAGCATTGAAGAGATTGTTATAAAAAATCTAGCTAATTAGTGATTATTTACAACATGTTTGAGCAAAATGATTGAACATTCTTGCACTGATTTTGTAAATATATAAAACGTTTCTACTCACTAAAGTATTATCACGCTCTGAGTTACATTTTGGACAATTTTGACCATTTCTTGTGCGTATAGACGCAATATTCTTATCCTTACAACATACAAAAGACTATTACTAAATAGTTCCAACTCTATACAAGTTCTAAAACCCTTGTACTAATTCTCCCATACTACTATGTATAAGAATGTTCCCTGTGAAAGATTACAAATTTGAGACTGTTATTTCTTCTGTGCGTTATACATTTGTGTATACATTATTATATGAATGAATGACAGTACATTGTGCGTAGATACAAATTAATCTGTGGTGAACACAGTCGTGTCGTATTATTATTGATTTTTTTAGGATGAAGATGGTGGCACCCAACCACCAAAGCCCTCTTCTAGCTCTTCAGCAATTTTCAAGCAAAGATGGTCGCTGAACATTCCCCCGACAACTTGAATGCCGAGAGGAAATCCGTTACTGTCTAGTCCTAGAGGGACTTGTGTTACTGGAACTCCTAAAATGTTGAAAATGGCAGGATAGGAGAAGTCGCCTGGGCGAAAGATGAGACGGTGGCTGCGTGGAGCTGTGTATGGGAAGGAATGGTACAGCAGAATTCCATCATCTCCCAATAATTCCTGTACAAAAAAAAACAAACCAATTTAAAAATAATACAAATACACATTAATTAAGGTATTATTATCATAAACATGAATTAATAAATATTTAAAGTATTTATTAAACAGCATCTCTAAAACATTAGCCGTTTTCAAGCTTCTTTCTTTGGTCTTTGTGTTACTCACGTATTTAACCATAGATCACAATAAATTAATTCAGTATTTAAAATTAGTAATAATTAAATTTCAGAAGTAATCCATTATTACTTGTAGCTCCTTAGCCAAAGAATATCCCATTTCAATCATTTCCTTATGGCGAGATAGCCCTTTTCCTGCATACGCAATTTTTTCGAATATTCCCAAAACAAGAGCTGGCAAAGTGTGGGGAGACATTCGGAAAGCTGTCTTGACTAATTCCACGAAGGGATTCACCTGTTCAAACCACGAAATAACATGTAATAATGGCATATTATGTAATAATATGCAGATCTGACAATAATTGATTCACGTATTTCCTTCACGTGCACCCTCAAAGCATAGGATTAAACCACAACACCAAAAAACAGACCTTTCAAACTAAATGTTACATTATCTCACAGCAACAATGGATGGATACAGTTTTGCATAAAACTTATGCACAGAAAATATTAACTAATTTTTACGTGCCAGTGTTGGCTAAAATAAAAGCGGACATAGTTTTCTGAGCATTTAATGTGGAATTATTGTGGTTTCGTTCTTAGAAATTCCTTACTTTTCCATTGTGAAGAGCCAACTCCTCGCAAAAAGTTGGAACACCAGCTCCAGCCATCCCTGTAGCCCAAATTTCCAAACTGTGATAAAACTTGGTTAGATTGACTTTCTGCAATGAAAACGTAAAATAAACATTATTTTCATATGGAATAAAAACTAAAAGTATAGACCAAACTACAGATAGTTATATATATGCGCGGTGAATGTAGGAAAAGTTTCATAATTAGATATATGTCGCTTCACTTTCAATAACAAGTTATTTAGGTAAGTCCATTTACGCTTTGACAGTTAAAATATTAAATCAATTCAATAGTGAAATTAATTCAAAGCAATTTTGGGTATTACTCAATTTGTGCAAACTTACAAAAACTTGCAAATACGTTACAATTGCATCAGTCGTTATCACAGACTGAATGCAAGGTGCACATAAAATGCAATATGTCTCATTTCTAGTCATCCTCGAGCGGTGAAGCTTCACAGAAATGAGTGCATAAAATGCTTTTCATACAGCATTCAGCGAGAGTTACATGTGAGATTTAAAGTGCACTAATAAACTACGACATATAATGGAGATAAAGAAGTGTCAAGTCATTAACTAACTTGAGATTTTACAACTCACATGTTATTTTGCAAACTGCAAAATGACACAAATTACATATTACACACATTGAATAAATTACGGACACCCAAATATGTACTTTGAAAAACCAACCTGTGGTTTAACGCCAAATCTCTTCTCCAAAAACTTCATTGTTTTTTTCATGGCAGTTTGCATGTCTTTGCTGACCGGGGTTGTGAAGGGATTTCCACCATCATCTTCCATGTAGAATACACGAATCCGTTTCAAATCTGGCACGGGTTTGACTTTGTCGAGGGTATCTTGAGCCATAATATCAAACAGGAAACGAAGGTCATGGGCATGACGAACCACTGGTCCGGTGGTTAAGAAGTCCACAAGTCTACCACGACTTACTGGTACCTGCATATTTCAAGTGTCGTGACAAATATTATTATTCACGCTCTGAAGGTTATTATATCAGTGTATCAGAAGAATGGGAATTTAAAACAACCTTAATACTTCCCAAACAGTTAGCACATGCCAACTTTTCGATTACATACCTGTCCATCAATTGGAGTTAATCCAGTTGAAGGTTTGTGACCAAAGACTCCACAAAATAATGATGGTATCCGAATAGAACCTCCAATGTCTGAACCGACTCCAAAGGCTGAACCAGCCGCGCCTTGCAAAGCAGCTTCACCCCCAGATGATCCACCTAAAACAATTGCATAAAATTATAAGTATATAAAAAATTTGCTCCTAATGTTGCAAGCGCATTAACAATTGGCAACATGAAAGTATTGTTGATACTTTTTGTCAAAAGACACGGGGATATGGGAAGTTATAAAACATAATACATATAGTAGATTATGGAAATACTCATTATACCTGAGGTGTGACGAGTGTCGTAAGGGTTAGTAGACCTGCCATAGACAGTATTTACAGATTCAATCCACATACACAACTCGGAAACGTTAGTGACTCCCAATGGAATCGCTCCTTTGCCCTTCAAAACGGACACGATTTTAGCATCTTCTGGTGCAGTGTAGTCCTTGCGTTTGTAATGACCGGCAGTATGCTTCAATCCTGTAGATAAACATCAAATCAATTTAGTATTTAAACAAGGGAACACTTATCATGCAATACTTAAGTATTTTCTCAGGGAAGTCAATCCATGTTTTGTTCACATCATGTGTTTAATATCTTAATGGTAAGAATCTTAATGTGTGTATATAAAGTAAAGAAGTACGAAGCAAATACTTAACTCTACAGTAAAACGTAAACAACCATTATAGCTTGTAAATCTAGATGTATTACACATATTTGTAATGCATATATGTAAGTACCTTCCACACAGTAAGAATCCTTGATAGTGAATGGTACTCCTAATACCGGAAACTTCTCCTGCAGCTCCGCTTCCGTGTATTCTCCAGATCTAATTAACTGGTCAACTTTTTTAGCCTCATTTATAGCAACTTCAAATCGCTCATTAACCACTGCATTTATTCCAGCGTTAACTTCCACAATCCGTCCAATAAAAGTTCGTACTACATCCTCAGAAGAAACTTCCTTCATTCGGATCTGTAAAAGCATAGATTGAAAATAATGAAATTAGATTTAAACCCAATGGTACTTGTCTGCTTGTAGTTAGTCCACAAAGTGTTACAAGTTAAAAATAATGTATGCGAAATTACTTAATGGTACGCATGTTAATTAAAGAATTTTGTCACCAATTGTTTTTACGATTTCCCCAAAGGGAAACAAGGGTGTAGTAGCATTAATTCAAATGACTATTTAAACTTGAATCAGCTACTGTATAGCTGATGCATAAGGGTGAATATTATTGGATTACAATGAATATTTGGTAATCTGCAACAGTCATATCTATATACGCTATCAATTCATCAGTCATGCACCTCGAGGAATTGGGACGCAGCGTTCTTACAAAGCAGTATAGTAATATGCTGTATAGTGTGTTTTCATATTAAGCAGTCCGCAGAATAAGGAGTGCTTATATTGGGGTTATGCAATGATAATGAAAGTAAAAGCCAAGGACATGTTGCGTAAAAAATATTCAGCTTCATAGTTTAGTGAGATTCGACTGCTTCCATCAATTGACACATTCTTTATATGCGGTATATCTGTAAGGAGCGCTGGCTTATGGGATAAGCTCATAGGTATGTATGCGTACAAAGAAATTACACATGTGCAATGTTTTTTTCGACATTTAATCATTATAAACCATCAACGTCCCTATAGTATACCTGCTCATTTGCTTGTAATCTCCACTAAACAAGACGTTAGATCATACTATAAAATCAACAAGTGACAAAAGTTGTCATGTTGTTTTACAAAGCTCTCCTGAATTCAAAGTTTCTTTGTGCCCCTTGTGATAATACTATTTATATTACTAAAACAAAAACACCAGGAACTATTAAATACAAGTACCTAATATATTTTTGTAGAGCTGCTGCGGTGGACAATTAATATGGAGTCTTCCGGGGCAGTGTGAATTTATAATTATTAATGCTTTTTAATACATGCCTGACTATCAAAAAGGAACGTCATGCTCACGAACAATACCAAGGCCCCACGAGTATAATAGTTTATTAACCGGCTTTTGCAAGTTTTTTCCTTTCTACTTCGGGCGAAGAATATATTATTAGAAGTACTTTTGCCCTGCCTGGAAATTCTATGTTCGTGTATTTACGCAACAACTTTTTAGTGGAACATAAGTATTATTTGCAATACGTGAGGGCAACAATAACAATATTCACAAAAACACGAATGAAAAACTTGCTTTGGGAGAGAGAGAGAGAGAGTGCCCATCTACAGCAGAAAAGGCTAGAAAAATATACTCCCCAGAAACCTGTTTAGTGATATTTGCAAAACTTCCAAAACAGTACTTTACTGCATTGCCAGATTTGCAAAAGTTATAGTGGATGCGTTGCTAAAGCTTTTTTGGATTTTGTTTTCACGACAATTCTATATGCTTAAACTAATACAAACATGGCTGTATAGATCCTAACGGAAAGTTGCTGAGTTTAGCAGCACACTGATTCCATCTTAGCCGTGGCCATTTTAAGTATCTACCCCATCAAATTGCATCCCTAAAGTGCACCTCACATATAATTTTTTTTAGGATAAAGTACGAATCTGTCTAAAATCACAGACGTCTATGTATCACAGCTAAAACCAAACGGTACATATAATAATAGAGGTATTCTTCATTCCAATAGCAGTTTTAATTGGTACGTAAGCACAGATACATCAAAATTATCTACCTTTTGAGCAATGTCTTTAGCACTGAGTCGCAATAACTTCCTCTCCCCTAAAGGTGGCAATGGTTGTTTTTCTTTTGGGAATCGAACCAGTATGGCCATGATGATGGTGCCCAAGATATCGTAGCCCTTGTAAGCAATCCGGAGAATAGAGGCCACCATGATTCCAATGGCTGCACTAAAAACTGCACATAAAAAAGTTCAAGTATTAGAAATCAAGGTATGATAAAGATTAAATATAACAATGTCTTAGTATATCATGTACAGTTAAAAAAATAGTTCATTTTTTGCTATATACTACAACTAATTATACCATGTTTTAACGTCATTAGTCAAAGGGAATTCGATCAAAGAGGTATGACTTGTGATAATAGATCAATATGTTTATCCTCTTTCGACTTGTACAGATACTAACTAACTACTCAATTTCCAAAACTAAATGTTGAGATGTTACTGTAAGTGCTTTGCAACTCAGAATCAAAAGTTACTCAGTGTCATTTAGTTGTATTCTTTATTTTTGAAATTTGCCTAGCTCATGGAGAATTTCTTAAGAGGTGTAGAGAGCGTTAAATCGCGGTCACAAAATGACAAAGGCCAGGTATTCCCCGAATCACCATTTCAAATTAGACAAAAGAGTAAGTCAACTGCATAGTTAAGCATGATGTTCTACATGCAAAAGCTACACAAAGAGACCTCCTCTTGATTGACAACTTGTAGTATCAGGGATGCAATATACACCTTTGAAAAGAGTGTAACCAAATTACAAAAACCAAGCCATCAAACGGGATTCGAGTTAGAAACTACCGTTGGCCCATACAACTTGATCCGGCATAACTGAGGCAGTGGACAACAACAAGATGACGGTGCACGAATCTTTATACAAGTTTGGCATAGATAGATACCAGTGAGAGGTAGCAAAGCAACACTTGAAATTATTTGGTTAAGTCGATCAACTAGCTGTTAACACTGGGTCATCAATAATATCTGGCGATATGAGTATACAAATGAATTTATCTATCATTCATATTCCAGCGTTGTTGATATTTGCTATGGTGAACATGCATAAATGTAACCGTCGTGAAAGTTTCATACACTGTGGGACTGACGGATTAATATAAGATGCTTCGAATTTCTTTTAAATTATTCCTCTAAACGTAGCGTTTTCACATATAAGTTTCATTGTTAATAATTAGGTAAAAAAAGTGAAAAAATTCTTCAAAAATTCATTATCCCTTGCAATTCTTTTATGCCCATGAGCTATCAATTTTGTGTCGTGATCTCTGCGGCATGCGAACATTGCTCCGGCACCTCGTAGTGGAGGTTACCTTGATTGATGCACAAATTTTGCTATAAACTTGTGGTTCATTGGGCACAGAAAGGCATTAAATTGCAACTTGGCAATTTTCAAGAGTATATATTTTCAAGAGATCAACTAGCACGCCCAACCCACCGAATCTCCACAATAGCAAACAAACAAGTCATGACAACAATATTGCATACATGTACTTGGGACTTGAGCTATACACGAAGTAAACCATCTAATATTCTTCATGAGTATCAAGCACAATGAATACATACCTACCTAGATAACTTTGAGAACATTTGACTTTGCAAAAGTACACCATTGTAGCATAAGTGCAAGTTATTAGCCTGGAGTGCTCTCGCTCGGTGAACTTTGGACATTGCAAAGATTGAACAGCCATAATAAAGGTGTTTGTAATATTCAGTGTAGAATGTAGAAGTTGTCTTGCAATTTTATGCCATCAAACTTGAAAGTAATATATGTATTCTAAAGATCAACTTCAATAGCAAAGAAGCAATAATTAAAAATGATAAAGTTTCTTCATAAAAGCAAAACAACAGCGATTGTTTTTTATTATTCATAACGTGGTTTGAGACATTTGAAAGTGACAACCTTTCATCCACATATACACAGCTAAATATGTTTATTACATGACGCCATAATCTACATCACAATAAAAGAATTTTGATTCTTAAGCTGTCAAGTGGCTTCCGTTTGATCTGTACTATTATTTTGTTACACTTAATTCGTTTATCTAAACTTGCTTTTTAAAAATTCTGAATTGAACCACTAAATTACTAAATATTGTGTAGTCCAATATTTCCTTATTGCTCCACTTGCATTTTACACACCAGCTCATCTACCAATTTAATTGTTATAAAAGTAAATCATGGAAGTCAATTTTGATACTCCACGCGGAACTTGAATAACAATGACTTTAAGGTACCTCAGGGTACTACTGCCTGATTTGAAAATTGTGGGAATTGTATTCCAGCTCGAACGAAAATAAAAATGAGAGCATTCGTTCATTTTCTACAGCTAAGAATAACTGATGACGACCTATAAAACTCCAACTCTTTAATTTCCAGAAACTAGTAAAAAAAACTATTGAGCACATGTTACCTTTGACAGCAGAGTACCTTGAGAACAAGAAAAGATACAGGAAGTCACACAGCGAAACAAAAAAAAACATACAGAAAAACCGGAGGAAAAAAATAGGGAAAACGTTCAAGACTTTATATTCTGCTACATAGCAACAACGAGGATAGAACAAACTGTTGAAAATTGGTTTGAAGAAGTGCCTCTCTATAAAGCAATGTCCATATCAATTACCCTTTGTGTCCACAATTTTATTGTTTCTGGTGTTATTTAAACTAGCTCAGAACACATGTTACAAACATTTTCCTCCATAATAGTGCTATATGCAGCTTGCTGCATATTGAGAGAATCAAAAGTGTCAGTGAGTTACTGAGGTTGCCTCGGCGAAGATACCCACGGTCAATACTTAACTCATGTATGTACAAGAGTCCAACCATACTTTTGCTAAATTCCTTAACAATGAATTTCTTGTTTAACCTGCAATTGATGCACAGTGAGATATTCAGATGTTTGTTTCCCATGCACCGCACCTCTTTAGCCTCTTATTCGAGGCAATGCAAGAAATAAATAATCATTTTGTAGTAATTAGTATACTTTTACCATCCATTAATGAGGACACAAAAAACCAAGAATTCCGAAGCCTATTTTCTCAGAGAATAATCTATAATTGGGTCTCGTATTTTCCCCTGTACTATATAATATTAATTTATAATAATGACATCAATAAAAACACATGTAATTGTCAAATTCCTCATTTTATGCATGCCTACGTCCACCAATTCATTGCAACATACATAAGTGGATGCTCGTAACAAGTTATGTTTATGTATAGAGCAAACAGTTCCAAACATAGACAAAGGAAATATAAACTGAAACAGGTCGTTCTAAAGTCCATCGAGCTAATTAGCTTACATAATTTCTAAGCTAATCTCATCTAACACCATTTCCCATTCAATCCATTATTTGCATTGAAATGACTAATGGATTAATGGGGTTCAGCTTGCTGCAAGACATTTTACTTCCAAGCCGGATGAGCAAAGTTCAGAAAATTCCTTTTGGAAAATCTTAATATAATCCTTATGCAATAACTATTATAGGGATTTGAATTCTGAGCTAACAAAACAAAGTGATATCACGTTTGAAGCGCATGCACTCAAACGAGCATGTTTCATAAAGTTAATTGATCCAGTAGAAAAAATCTAGTAGCACAAGATTTAAATGTAGAACCAGTGTAATAATATAATTATAAATAGAAATGCCCATATACAGTGATACATTTCGTAAAAAATCTGTAAAAATCATTTGTGACTGTTATATACGTTAAGGTCGAATCAATAAAATGTGTTTCATAGCGGATTGTGTATGAGAATAGTGACAACAAGTAAACCTAACTTTGCAGATTACTGAAGACCACAAACTACATGTTAAATTAATTTGACTATAATTTTACCTAAACAGGCACAAGGTAAATAGCATTAAGGCTTTAAAAATGGAGAGGCAAGGACATGCGAAAAGCAAACTTTCTCGTTACCGCCGAAATAGACATGGTAGACGGTAAGTTATAAGCATGTAGATCCTATACATAAGTACAACAAAGAAAAAGAATGGTCTTGACATTTTTATTTATGACAACGAAATGGTGCATCAACGTCAAACTGTAGAACTTCACATAATGTACATAATTAAATGGCACGACTCCATGTACCCAAGTGCGTAAATTTAATAAACTCAATCCTGCCTCTGTAAAAATTAAAAGTGTATATGTGACTGTTTATACAATGGACGTACATGCACACAATTCACATTTGTCTTCGAAGTGTCCAAAGATTCTCGAGCCAAATGCATGTTAATATTTTTTGTCAAAAAAAAATAAACAAAATAATCTGCACAATTCTTTGACGGCCTTGTAATATTTATTCAGGCCTAAACAAACACTTTTATACATACGCTATCCACTAATTTGGCCAACCTGTACAGACAGTAAACAAACCCAAGCCGTTTAATTAAAATGATTCATAGCATATTCATTAAGCATATTAAAATCACACTTATGGGGTATTATAGCACTTTTATAGCATAACTTTATGTGCGTTGTATGTAATTAGTCATGACTTGAGTAATATTTCAAGATTTTGCTCTCTTCAAATCTATGTTTATGCTCTCAGATATTTCTCGATACTTGCCTTTGACCTGCCCCCAGCAAAGATAAAACAACTACAGATACTACTTTTGTTCAATCAAGTGTATAAAACGATTAGAATATCAGGAAATTTTGCCGACTACCACTCGTTTCACAAATAAAGTGATATCATTTTAGCGTAACTATGTGCCCTTTATCATCTGTAACATCATGTACATACCTATTTATCTATCTCATCCAAGATTCTCCCATATCTCTATCACTATACGTAGAAGTACATACGTAATCAGGGACAAAATCGCAATTTGTTTTCAAACAAGATTTTAACACTCATACATTTTTATATTAGACCTTGCTGTCTATATAGAAGTACGTGAGTAAATTTATTTTTCACGCATAGGTAACTATGTATGTAGTATACCTACAAATAAATGGACACTAACACACAGTCTATGTTCATCAGAAATGAGGAACTTATTAATGGAAGGAATGCATTAGCGAAAGTATTACGTATGTACGCTACTGAATTTTGTGGATACTTCACATGTTGCTGAAAATGGATTACATAACTGCAATTACGAATGCATTGAATCACTTCAAGTGTGCTGTACGTTCGAAACACAACACATCATGAATCACAAAATGAATGGGATAATATTGAAGGAAGATTTCTTCAGGATGGTAGTAAACACGCAGCTGTACTATATACACACTTCGCCATGAATCCACAGGGATTTTCAACAATTCTCTAACCTTCTCATTACCTGCATTTAATATATTAACTTGCTGCTATATTTTGACAAAACCTGACTCCAGGTACGGTCCTACTACTGTATGTGTTGAGAATGCTAAAGATTGTTACAGCTTGAACTGTTGCATGTTACATGTTGTTCATCCTCAAGGAATTCAATTCGACATATTATATAAACGAAAGGGTTGACAAGCAGTTGGATAGATTTTGCAAAACCAACGTTCCGCTTGCAACGTTGCAATTCCTCATCGTTGCATTACAAGAAAATGTGTTATCACGCAAATTACATGCTACTACCGCTTGTTTTGTAGCTTCTAAAAGTGGATATCCAGTATACTTGCTTATTAATCTACAGCAAGGAATTATACAGTTGACTACAATAGATGCGAATTACGAAGCTGTAAATGACTATACCTTTTAGTATGTATTATAAATCCAAGCGGTCAAAATAATCAAACGAATTGCTCTTGCAAACAATCCACTACACAAGACTCAAGATGAACTACCTGATGTAATTTTAACCCAGTGGAGCTGATTTGCTATTTGCATTGTGCATCTAACATTATTACTCACGAACGAAAAGTTACAGCATCATATAAGATAACAACTCAACACATTATATGGCATGTTGCAGGTTGCAACAAACCGGTCATTACTAAGCAAAACGTAATGTCGAGCGTATACAAGAAGCTACTATTGCACGTATGTACATATTTTGCTTGCTAGGTTTTGTATTTTCACCCATTCCTTGGGATGATGATACTAAAAGTCAATAGATAGCCTGATCAAATGTTCGCCTGTTCCTCTTACATGCAAGACCAGATGTAAGATATTGAAATACGGAAAAGTGTGATTCTTAAATATTATCAGATAACATCTTATTATTGTCATGATGCAACCACCCAGAAGTCCTGATTCGATGAAAGAATCTTCTCCTTTTGATCACGGTTCACCATTGATAGAACTCACTGACGACGGAACTAATCTTTGGATATTTAGAAATCAGTTGTTCATATTCGTGAATCATTGGTCTAGTATTAATTATGAACACATTTATATTTAGTATAGGTGTTAACGAATTTTAAATAGCTAATAAAGCTGAAAAGTGTAATAATTACAGCGTGCAAAAAAAAGAAAACATCGTGAGCTCTATTTATTATATGATGCATCCTTATTTATCACTTTAATTTTTTCCTGACTTTAAAAATGAGGACTAAGGACACGAGAAAATTTTAATAAAAGCTTCCACTGCATCAATGTAACCAAAGAAATAATATTAAACGATTCCCTTCATATACAACACATATAAACAAATGCTCATTTGTAACCAAGTTTAAAACTCCTAGAGTAAGTTGCAAGGGTAAATCTGATTACAGACTGCAATGCAAGAGAGAAGAGAATAATAAAATGGCTGTATCTGGAAACGCGATCAATTTGTGTTGGTCACCTCTCTTGCATGACCGTTATATACTACAGACACAGATGCAAAAAGTAACAAAACTCACTCTAGGTACATAGCCTTGGAACACTAAGGAACTCAACCATTACAAGTATTACGTGGATGTAATTGCTATTTAAAGCATATGATTCTCACGCTTACTCTCTCATCACTGAAATTCTCGTTAAAACTTAACACATTCCCAAAAATCAGACATGGATAAGCTTCAAAATACTTCCTCTGTGCTTTTGCTTTTATCCATTTCTTATTATGGACTAAACTGTCAATTACCATATGTAAATAACTTGTGGGGTATCTGCTTATATGTATCTCTAATGTGTAAGCTTCATTTAGAAGAACTACTATGAAATATATTTTGTTTTTGTCTAGCATCACCCATTCTCTAAATAATCACTGGTGACACACTGCGAATCTTAAGTTGCACAAGGAGCATATACATTAACGTTTAAATCTAAGATCTAACAGACATTATAGATAAGGCAATAATTACTTTTTATTCAATACTTCAAATCGATTACCTTTCAGTGGGGAAGTTACAACAGGCAGGCAAATCCTGCTAATAATGTTGGGAAGAATGGTAGACATGTTGAATATGTAATTACTGTTTACTAGCTGATTATAATGAAAACTGAAGAATTTGTCAATAAACAGGAAAACTCGATCAAGTAATAGCTTTCGATAAGATGTGTCTCGTTTGTCTCGCACTTGTGATGATATTGCGACACGCACAATTTACACACACTCTTCCCCCTGCAAATGGAAAGAGCCAACAAAAGTAAATATATACTGCGTCGAACTTAATCTCGTTTTTTCTAGTTCTTCTTTAGTTTTTAAAATTTATTGATTCTCTAACCACGATTGTGTACCAGACTTATTTCGTAAAAAATTATACAAAATGAATATAAACAGTTATTGAAAATTGATGTCAAGTCTTGTATTATTTTTATGCGTCAATGTTGTGACATGTGGTTACGCAATATATACGTAGGAATTGATTTCCGCGCTCCAAAATACCCGGATCATAGAGAGTCGGATAAAATTTCGGATCTAGTTCTGTCCTGTGCCTACGCAGTGTTGAGACTGATGACCGCCCTACAACTCAACTTTGTTTTCTACATTGAAACTCTCTGCATGGCAACTGGCAGATCCGGAGAGCTTTTGTACTTTTGATAGTCATCGTTCCCTATAGCATAGCACTCGATCCACGTGTAGTTTTTTGTTCACCCTTACAGCTGTTCACTTCGGGCCAAATCATCTGCCTTATTTCCTTACGTACACATCCCGTCTGTTGTTGTTTCCATCCCTATATAGTACATGCAACTCTTTTTCCTTCACTAAAGTACGTACACAGTTCAACTCGAAATCAGCTGAAAATCATGAGCGAGCACATGAGACAGAGCTTACACCCTTGAGTGCAGGTATGCAACAACCATTAAAATGAAGTAAATACATTGCAGCTTGCTTATATATTGTGGGCTTACAGCTGACACAAGAGGTCAACTTCTGTTCTTCTATTCACCCACGCAGTAGCCATTGACATCTTTTTTAACCTTACAATTACAATACATAATCTCTTCCAGTCATGATTACATGCACACGTTTTAAATATAAAACGTCTAAAAGTCTTAACTACAGTTCAGTAGGTATAGATCCCCTTCCAGGTATTCAAATAACATCCCAAAGCATCAACATTAAGTCCTTGTAAAAAACTATACAGTTCAGAATAAGAAGGAACAAAGAAGTGTAACTAAAGGAAGTAGTCAGAACCTTTCCATATACAATGCCCGGAGCCTTACATCCAGCTCATCTTTCCTTTGTACTCCCTACAGATTCTGTATATTGTATATATACATACACTCCGTGACCCTATCTGTATTCTCAAACTTCACGACCATCTCTGCGGAAACTATAAAAAAGTGTTGGTTATGTATCCATGAATATGCTGCTTTTTGACAGTGGATCCAAAGTTTTTATTCTAAGACCGCACTAATACGGCACTAATCGTGTAACGAATTCAAGAGGAGCGAATTTTTTTCCACATGCATAGATACACAATGATGTCAATGAACCTGCAAGTCGGTCCGCCTGAAATAAATTCACGTGTCTGGGTATTCATATGACATTAATACTTTATAACACACTCCACTCTTCAAATTCAATGTTTACGTTTCTACCCTTCATGACTTGTTCACTCATTGGCACAAGTAATAAGTGAGGTAAAAATATGGGTCATAAGCAAAACATACATACATGAATATTTACTAGCTGTACCATCAAATCGATCTGTGATAAGTTACGTGTGTACAAAAAACTTGGAGTATTCACAAACAAACTTTTACACGAGGCGGTAATTTTTTTTTTGCGTAATGATGATATGAATATATAGATTTTAAAGATATAAACCGTGTGTTTTTATTAGCTTTGAATTGAAATGAGTTCCTCATTTCGATCCACTTTGACTATTATACATTGTAAAACAATGAAAGGAATTAATGAAAGTAATTAGTACTAAATATGTTAAAAAGAAGACCAAACTACTTACGATACAGAATCGACGACATGATGAGCTGAAATCCACGCACACACGTGCTGATTAAACTAATGTGAGAAACATTGACGGAAGTGGGTTCAAGATGGTTTAATGCTATCATCATGAACACTATACAAACGAATGTTTACATATACACCACAGTTTTCAATTTTCAGTACTCACAGACCTCTCAGCCCAACTAAATAACAGTAGAAAAAATTGCAGGAAGTCAAAATCCCTGACAAACAATGATGCACGAGGTATTTCAGATGACTACAAGTTGCATTAGTTATACTTATAGAAACTTTATGCACTCTAACCGCAAAATGAGGTTACAAATTACTGCCGAGTCTCCTGTATATAACTAACAACAATGGAAGATCGTGTTCTATTTTAATAACTATCCATCACTTGTGTGTTGTTCCCAGGCACGTTTTTTTACCCAACTTCAAACAACGTGAACACCGACAGAAGAACTAAAGTGACGAACTCTACATATAACGTTACGTATAAAAACAACTTTAATGCAATTTCGAAAATTGTTTAATTGACATTGAAAAGTAGATATTGCCAACAAAAGAAGTTTTAGTTGTCGCCGTTGAGTTAATGTTACTTATGAGCGAAACAGACTTCACATGCAGTCACTTTTATAATGAAGAATACTACTGCAAGTATAAGTATAATTCTACTGTAGAGTAAAAATTACTTGTTCACGTGTGCTTGGAAACCTTTTTAGTTACTGGCGACTTCTTCCTAACCTCCATTCAATTAAATACGTGCCTCTTACTTCACAGACCACATTATGGACTTTCCTGAAAAGAAAAAAAATGCAAACCCATGGACAAGTTCGTCATTGGAATTGCATGAGAATGGGTGTCTAAGGGAAAATAGACTTAGTAATTCCAACAGGGGCTTGTTGTTGTTCTGCTGGTGCTTATGCACAATCTTGACCCGGTAATATTTTGCATAGGTAATATTTATTTCATATGTATATATCTTACTGGACTCCAGCGATTATTAACAGTATTTTTGCAAAACAATAACATTGATATACATGTTGTTGTTTTACTATGAATTCCACATTTGATAAACACGAGACCCCTGCAATTTTTCGAGCATTGCATTGAGGAAGAATTTTTTATTTTTCCAACTCCGTGACGTATGCATTTATACTTCCAGGAATCATTGCTCAAAATATTTATTTTCTCAGGGAAGCTGACGTCAAAAAAATTATTTTGAGTTCATATTTAATTATTGCAATTTATATCTACCTAAGCTGGCAATTGTTTAATGTGTGAAATGAAGGTTACACACTATGCGTATTTGCACTTTGCACCTTTTTGTAATTTAGTATCCACGCGTTCTTGTGTCATGGAAAATTATTAGTGGCAATTTCCCGTGCTAGTTATTAGCCAAAAATCAAAAAACTTTAGACTGTAAGAACAACGAAAATTCTTTACTTAAAATCAACTTTAGTTTGAAAGAAATGTTGGAATAAATAAAATATGAAAAACGAGTTCTGCAACTGCGATTTTGTCTGAAATGAAATGTCAACATGTACACGTACAAAGCAGAGCAGACAGACGTTAAAACATGGTCTAAATAAGCCCAAGAAATGCAAAATTGCAGGAGCAAAATTAAATAAAAAATTAAAAAACTACTTACTTCCACGATGGGCTATCGTTTCCAAAACAGTTAAGTCCATCCCGAAAACGTCATGTACAAGATTTTTTAATTTTATACAGAAGATCGATATACTCGACGACATCTTCACAGAAGATTTTCTATAGGCACATTCACTTTTCCAAAACTGTTAATTTTTTTGTATTTTGAGTAACTTTCGTTACAAAGTGTAAATTAGAGTAACTTAGAAGCTAAGCTCGCAAAGGGGAACGAGCAATTTATTTATCTTTATGCAACGCCTCGAAAGACGCTGAACGTTCCTTTGTTCGTTCAAAGATTGCACGCTGCCTTTCGAGCTGGGCTGTCGAGACTCAGAGTTCCTCATGCACTTCGACGGACTGCCCAACACAGACTGTCACAAAGATGTTGTTGGAAAAACCTGAATGATTCTCTTGTGGAATTCACCTTTTACTTGATGGGTTGTTATAACATCCTCTCGGCACAGTGCACAGGTAGGGAGAAGCACAAACATACAACATTCGTTGAACCCTCTGTATTCTATACTACATTATTATATCTCCACGTTTGTGAATCGATAATAGACGGTTTCATGTATGTCGATTCAGGACTTAGTGTATAGGCCCCACCAGCTGTCACAGTACAAGCAATCACAAATATGGACATATTTAAATAAAATATATATTCTACCTCGTCCTGATATCAATAAAAACATATTCTATGTAAGAGGCCTAATGTTCAGAACACTTCGAGTCAATTTACAAAATGTCAAAAATTACATGTATTATGTGTCTGACACGTGCACTATGGTTTCCCTTGATTCTAGTAAATATAGACCTCTATTGTTTATTAATTTTTAAGGGATTTGTTTGATTTTAAAAGACATTGGCATTAATTTTCATCTAGTTGCGGAGTTGCAAAACTGAAAAAGATGAAGCTTTATTGAACAAAAATATTTATGTAGAAACATACAACAATTTATTACATTTTATTCGATAAAATAAATTTTATTCAAATCACGTTTGTAAAAACAACAATATAGTTATTGTTGATTTTGAAGTGGTTAATATAATTCCTCAACAAAAGCAATAGTAATGAGAAATCTATTTATTTTTAATTTTGAAAATATTTTTATTATGTAATTAGGTAACCTAATTTTAACACCATCAAGGATTGAAGAAATAATAAAGATGCCATTGTTAGAAGTAAAAGCGGATGCTAGCCATTAAGCTCAGTTTTCCCCAACATTAGACATACCCAATCTTATATCTACTATACATAAATACTGTAGTATAATAATACTATGAGTAAACGATTAATATACACAAACATTACCATGTTTATTCTTAGGTACGTACATTTACTTTGAGGATATTTCTGTATTTATTCCTGATTGGTGTATTTTCGTATAGGATTACTCCATTTAAGGCCGGTACTGAGGATCAAATTAGAGCGAAAGCAGTTTTACCTTGCAAGGATACTTATGTGTATATATAATATTATAGATAGTTATAAGAATCTTGAAGTATCTATCTATAATATACCCGTAAACGGACTTGTTCTATTTCACATGAAATAAAAATTAACAGATTGTACAAAAATATTCACAGGTTAGTATTCATATTAGAGGGTTGACGAGAATGTCAGGGCTATCAATTCTAAGTAATAAGTTGTGGAATGAATGCATGACAGTGTACGTTCTGAAAGCAAAAGCGAGAGTTCCCTTTGTTTTGGTGAGATTTCAGTAAATGGTAGGCACAACAAGCATGTACATACAATACAAGGGCAGTAAAATTGTTGTATTAACTCAAGTGTGAGCAACACTACTATCTTTATTTAACTATTTATAAGTATATTAATAGCTCCTATTATCGTATTAGATCGACAATAGTATACTATACAACCATACCGTGTGTATTTGTTTAGGAGGGTTTTAAAGTTTTCACTAAATACATATACCTACGTACTAACGATAAGTAAGTATTAGCGAGAGTGTATCATTTGTATTTTGGTATTACACTAGCTATTATATGTTAGATCCGTGATCCTATTTAAATATGAATATTTTGAAGACAGTCAAATGTTACTAAACTTTAAACCTATGTAAGGGTATTTTGCTCCTACTCAGTTCTTACAACGCAGAATGGAAAATGGATTTTGCGATTCATATTGTGCCTTGTGCTTTACGTGTACGATCCTTTTTGAGTTCAATCCATCCGATTGTCTTACTTATGGGTTGAATCTTATCACGAAAAGCTCAAGTCCATTAGCAGCATAAGTAACTGGTTGGATCAGAAATTTAAAAGGCCAAGGATAAAAGGGAAAGCATGCACGGTTTTGAGGGTTGAATTAAGAGTACAATAATGTAAGTATACAGATACTTATAAAGTATAAACTACAATAATGTATGGCTTGAATCCCTACGCGGTCATATGGAATCTTATATGTATGCAATGTACATAGCTTTGATAAAAGGTAAAAGAAATATATAGTAATATGCTTTGTATATCTACGTTAAATAGAATTTTTCAAATAATTATCAAGATTATGAAATCGCAAAATCTCTATAACAAGCCATGTATTGAACAGCAGAACCTGTACAGTATAGTATATGAGATGGATATAAATGCCAGTGAATTAAGTATGCTCATTACCATTCAAACGTTGTTTATACTTATTTAATTCTTATGAGAATAAAGCATTTGATTATTGTCCACATGCAATAAACGATTGACCTCAAATTGAAATGGGATCCTGTAAGAATGAATATGTTATATAACTTACTCAGGTATATACAATACATAGCGAATTCATGGGCTCACAATCACAATGTCGAGGCTTTATATGTGTGTATAATGCATGAAATTAAAACAATATAATGATTATTCGACTATAAATTTGTCAAATTTGGTTTAGTTTGTTGCTGTAAAATACTTTTAAAAATAATTATATGGGTGTCATTACGATAAGAAGCTTGGAAGATTCTAGTCTCAAACTCAAACAATTGATTATGCGAGTGTTTATATTGCACAATAGTTCATTTATAATATTTAGGAATGATAAAGCCAACTACCCACACTTATTATAATAATTGTGTAGATTATATTAATTAATGAAAAGATAATTTTCTAGCAATTCAAGCAAATTGCCGTTACTTGCATTTGACGTTACTGTAGAGTTTGCTGTTACTAAGGGAACTTTGTAGTGAACTTTGGTTTCTTTATACTTTCAGGAGCAAGAAACAAATTAATGTTTGCACACCACGGCGACCACGGTATAGAGCGTCATAAATGGTGCAATGGCATAGTATGCTATAGTAACATTAGTTCAGCCAAAATACATTTTGAGCAAGAGGATCTGCAAAAATTAGTTCTGGTATTAGTATTATGATACTTCATACGAACCAGTGCGTTTGACGGGAAAATGCGTTATAGCTTATAGTTGTTGTAAACTGTTCACTTATGCAAGTTACATATAAAATACCTAGATTTATTTGTAAACATAGCAAATAATATTCCTTATGAAATTTGCTCTGATTTCGTTGTAAACATATGTAATTTACGGAAATTTTTAAATATACTGTCATTAATTATTGGCTATGCACTTGAATGAAACTGGGAACTCGTTTAAGCTTTATAGGGCTTGCATTAAATTGCATTTATTCCTCAACCCCAGCTTATGCACTTAAAGTGTACCGACAAACGTTTCACGATTGCACTATTTATTATTATGCACTTGGATAGAATCACTTCCTTTCGTGCAGATTGTAATTCATTGCTTCAAGTGCACTGTGATGACAATTTGTTAATGAGTTGGATCGATAGTTATTGCTTATCATATTGCCTCCTAAATATTTAGCAACTATACATGCTCATGTAATAAAATGCAAGTCGTGAATTTATAGATGACGACATAGCAGGCAGATGTATGGATATGGGCTTTGGATGTTTGAATCCACGGCAAATTAAAGATTTTGTTATGAATTTGATAGTTTTGCCACTCGTAACTTTCAATCATGTCTGGTCAAGTATGTACGGCTAACATTACCTACTTCGTTCTAGATATCTAGCCTAGGTCAACTAGTTGTAAGTTTTGCATATTAAACCATCTCACCAGTGTATGTATAGTGTTTACAGATTGCAGATGACCAAGGAAATTTACGTCACTGCCGTCAGCAGTCTTGGTGTCGACTTGCTGGGATTAAGAATCACGGATACTGGTAACAATAAAATCAAGCTACTTTCTTAAGCTCTACTTTCAGTGTATGAATTATAGTGGCTGAACCTCCTGAACGTATCTTAATCCTCCATTCTTGTCCAACGATTTTTCTAAAGCCCTACAAATTTGCGATGCAGTCAATGTTTATGCCGATAGGAAGAATAGTAATTTGGAATTCATCGCGCATATGAAACATGTTTGTGTTGTGTATAACATAGTAGTATATTGCAATGCATGACGAAGCAACGTTTTGACAAAAAACTAAACGCTCTAAAATATAATATGTACTAAATGTACATTAGTTTGGTTTGTACACAAACAAGCAAAAACTACGTCTTGATGTAACTTCATGGAATTAATACACCATCGTCAGACATTTCAATGATCTTGAATTTATTGATTCTTGAGGGTTGCAGCTTAGCTATTGCAGTTGCAATTCCTTAAAGTATAGATGTTGCTAAGAATCTTGAAGCATTTGGAAACACCATCTAATTAAGCTTCGACATCAACAACATCTCGTAGCAATTTCCTGTGTAAGCAATTTCAAATGTGTACTAATCCGATAATTTTGAGAGTAAACTGATTTACAAAGGCACAATTATGTAGAAGATACATATGTAGATGTGTCAAGTTTTACCTTTGGACTCTTGAGTGATCAAATAGGGAGATAACGTATAAACCAAAGCATCTGATTTTTTTGAATTCCAAACTACAAAAATCTTGATCTTTTAAACTTGACTTGATGAGTTTGTGAATTGCAGATTTAATGTAACTATCTTGTATTTGCGTCATTAGTTTTTGTGTAAGAATAATCGAAGATAGTACGCAAATTACATTATTGCATTACAAGTACAGTAGTACTATGATTTCGAATTGAAAAAATTGTTTTGAACAGCTTAGTTTTCACTTTTTATTGATTGCACATTGATGTAAGTAAAAAACAATTCTACCGACCAAGCTATAGATGTAGCATAGTAAATACTTTTCCAGGTGGACAAGCAATAATTATTTTTATTTCATTCATTAATGCTTTTTACAGCTGCCGCAAGGACTCCAGAAACTTGTGTAATCAATAATCGGGTGCCATACTTTATTTATTTTAGCACGTAAAAATGCCGCTTCGTTTACGTCACGTTTGGTTATGCAACAAACTTTTCGCTAAAATACGTGTCGTTTCAGGTATTGGTGCAAGTACAGTGACAGTCTGTCATTGTGAAACTGGTTACATGAATGATTATAATACTGGAACATTATTTGATTAGTTGTACTAAGTGCTGATTAAGATGGAATATCTGTAATTTCCAGAGATACACGGACTTCCTTCCATATTTGTAAGTTCGTTATGTATGTATGTACATACCTGTATTGCAAAAGATGTGGTGTTGAAGCATTGCTTTAACGTTCATACAATTTTTGTAAGCTCATCCGGTACAATACCATGGAACCCAATGTTGGGAACTGTTTCCCATCCATTAGGTTTCCAGAATTTCCATTTGAGGAAATTATCGCAAAAATGTTGAAATCCCAAATGAGCTTTACCTGGCTTTATCTCAAAACGCAGCCGAAAATTATTTTCTAAATGTAATTTTTAAATACTTGAAAGTATAATAAATTACGATATCCTGGGACCTGGGAGATCAAAGTAATATAATTTGTAACTGGGGTCACCAACCTGACTAGTTGTCCGTATTTCTGATTTCTGCACATGTTATCAATTAGATACAACTTTATAGTAATGAATTTACGAATGGGTGTAAACTTACGATTACGATATGGTGTAGTATATATACTACAACATCTGTATACATATCATAACTAATAAAGGCAAACCAACGCCATTCACCATTTTCTAGAGTTTATGCTACTCAACCAATATGTCTCTTCGTACTCAAAACAAGTTAAAGTTACATGTTAACTGCAAGTGGACAGCAATAATCACTTGTTTTGTATATCTATAAGAAAGTACAATATTTATAGTCTATCATTATATATCTAATCTTTGTGTTATTTACGAATTCAACCTTCCACATTGCAACATTTGTTTTGGAAACATATTCGTTGAAAGTTATTATTCATTTATCAGGGACAATTTCCCTATAGCTTACGCATAGATCGTTCATACTTTTTGAAACGTATGTAAGTAGTATAGATATGTCGCCGATCATTAATCCAAATCAAGTTCAGTTTGGAGATGGCTATGCTAAACATTTTTGTTTAGGAATTTCCCAAACATAGGAATAGGAATGTCAATAGCAATAACAAAACTGTTCCTTATTGCATAGTGCTAATAAGAAATTGCGTCCATGCCCAATAAATTCAAGCATATTTACACGTGTTGTATGTGCAAATACATATACAAAGTAAGGTGTTCTATTACCCCAAACAGGTTGACCACAGGTCTAAATATAAGTACACTAGTCAATACTGGTTTTCACACGGAATTGCAATGTATACATACAATATACAAGTGTCGCGTAAAAGTTTTCCTATTGAAATAAACCTGAACAATTATGTTATTGTAAACTGATCATCACTTGCAAAATCCCAGGATTACTTCTTGCAAACTCATTAAATTTATATATATGCAAACATTAAAAAATCTTTTGTAATGATTTCCTCTAGCTTTTAAAAGCTCATTATAGTATAGTATAGGTATACTAAATGCATGAGCATATCTTTCATGGATGCTGTTTAAGATCTGTATAAAAGATGATTGATGTACATATAAGTAAAGATGTAAGTATGTGAAAGTGTATTGTATCTATAGTATTTACTGTTCAATAATTACTGGATCATGTGCCCTTTGCAGGCTTAAAAAATATCGTGGGATTAACACTTATTAATCTACCTATACTTGTTGATGCAACCAGATATTATATATATATATAATTATATATACTTATATAATTCTTTTCCATTCAAGCTTCCTTTGAACTTTGTCTTCAGTTAAAAGCTAATAAACGATGCAAAAAGAAGTCCAACCACTAATAAGGATTCCCAGAAACGCAAAGAATCTCATACATGTAAGTAAGGTATATTTGCTTATTTTCCATTGTCGTATACTAATTCAATTAGACTTCTTACCTGTACACAACCTTGATTTTATAACATCTTCCTCCATCAAAGAAGACACCATTTCCACGACCCTATTATTAAAACTATGATGCTGTGTTGAGGAATTGGTTTTATTTGGTGTCATATGTTGGGGTTTAACATTGGCATACCTATAGCAATAATATACAGCACGCCATATATGTATGTAATAATAACATTACAATTAAAAAGTTGCCCTAAACACTGTTCCTTGAAAATAAAGGTCTACAATAATGTACCTAAACCTAAGTAATTACTATATGAAAAATCTGGAAATTTCCAAATTTTGGAGATTGCAGTTCACTTTACTGTCCGTTTGTACCATACGCAAGGCTTCACTATACACATACATACGTGTTTGTTTTATTAATGCGCTCAACTGTTTCGAAACATTTAGCCATATACACGTGGAATATTGTGGCTGTGTGAGACGATCAATTTCAAGCCTTTAATGATTAATAACGCTCCATCCAGTAAAACAATGTGATAGACCAAAAGTTATTGGATTTTTCATGGTTGAGTGTGTAGCAATACCATTGCATACTAACTCTGCAGCAACTCAATTTTTTTTGTTTAACCCCAGGACCTTCTGCAATTTTGCAAACCTTCATTTTTTCCATAACATTGCATAGTCGAATAAAAGAAGTTGGTTGAACTTCGTGATTTTGTTACTCACATTATTGCTCCTCCATGCAGCAACCTGTGAGCAACAACCTGGTACCAAGTTTAATGGAGCTATTCCACGACCTTTACTGCCTTTTCTATGACCGTTGCCATTGTCTTGCTACATAGCCCTATAGTGCACACATACTTTTTATCGGGTTGTACAAAGTTTCCAGTTAATTTAACTGAAGGACAATGCATGAGGATATAAGTAATGAATTAAATAATTTTTATTCATGAATGAATTAAGTTTCTGCGGATAGTATTCCTTAAATTATATATACAAACAATAGTGCGTATACATGAGAATGGGGAATGGGAACTACTATAATTTTATTTTATTATTTTTAACGTCCTTTAAGGAAGAACAATAATGTGCGTGTTCTACTGATAATGGCCTAAGTGCCTGGAAATCTAGAACTTATCTGCATTTCTGCATGTTACATATTACGTATATGTAATGTGTATTACAATATGCATTGTGGTTACTTACCTTGAGCGTGCATAACAAAGGAATCAGCATCTCTTCATGGATAACCTGAAGATTTTGACAGAGTTAAAATGATTGTTATGCCGTAAATGCATTTGATTATCATTGGATATCTGTCTCATGTCTCTCCTCGAGAGACAATTTATGGCTTTATAGACACCAAACTTCAATTTGAAGATGTAGAAATCACTGCAGCATACTGTAAAAGTATACTAACTACTACTAGAGTTGCCACGGCCATGCAGTCATGCCTACACAAGTGAAATAATAAGTAATTATTTGACATTTAATGCCCTAAAGTAAAGCAAAAACTTGTAACTACAGTAGTATAGCTTTTAGCTTTAGTGGCACTGTACTTAGTAATGTACAGGGGGAAATTGCATATCTTACGATAAAATGTCGTTAATCATTGCATCAAACCAGCTCAGTCACAAAGGAGTGAAGGGCAGTGCCAACACCACAAAGCTCATATTGTCGTGTCATAATCGTAATATAGTAAGTAAGTATACAATACATAGCTTTGTTTCAACACTTGCAGCTCAGCGTGCAAGATCATTGGATTACATTGTAAAAGGTGATCCGTGTAAAAAAGATGCGGAGTTACTTACTACAAATTAAACAGCTAATTATTGCTGAAAGATTTGATTGGGTTTTTATGATGAGGCATCATGCAGGAGATCGATTTGTGAAAATTAAGGTATACTGCTACTGATTATTATACTTACTTACAAGTATAGTGCAATATTTTTACCTTTGTTGCTATTTATCTATTGGCAATTCCTCTGTCCAACCATCTTTTTTACAAATTACAATTAGTATATAATGTGCTGTTCGCTTACAATTTCCATGCTAAACTACTTTTTAAATGCATGTACCAAATACTGTTGTGTGAGAATTCGAAACAATAAGAGCATGTATTTCTTGGATTGTGTCATATTCTTTACCTTAAAAGATAACTATTATAAGTGTGTGATCAAATGCGCTCACAGTTTTTAAACGGTGTGCTACAATGTGATATGATCTATGGTGTATGTTGACTTCGTATATGTATTAATAAAATTCATATTTGTCGGGAAAATGTTAGTATAATTACAAATATTGTCACGCCTTTTCTCTCAGGAGATAAAAACGTTTAACACAATTTTTCAACAACCATCGCCCAAATCACAGTATTGGATTTAGTAGCAATTATACTTCACACGGATGTCAAATCTACATATAAATCCGGTGAGAAGCGATACAATACAGATAATTCCTTCCCGTTCTGGTTATTGGGGAGGAAGATATTATTTATTATGTAATAAATGATACACGTGTGTGAGTCTTTACGTAATTGGTCCCGCAGTATTAATGACAATGGAATTAATAAAATCATGTAAAGAAAACCTATTGAATGTAAATTATGACAATGAGTTAGTTGTTAATAATAAACTGTAAATAACATTGAGTTATTTATTACTAATAGAATAACATTGACACTATTTTGCGGACTTTTTTTTAGGGTAAAAATGTTAAAAACGATGAAGCTATAAATAGAGCATATAGGAGGAAAATGTATAAGAAAGCATAATTTTTAATTTCTCATTGCATTGAAATACATGGAATTGGGGATGAATTAAATTAAATTGCCTAGTGAATTCCCAACTTAATAAGGAACGTTTTTCACTAATTGACAAGCACAAGTAAATGTTCTACATACCTCTTATTGCATTCATTCAAGCTTTTTTCATTTTCCTTGTTTGCCTTTGTGTTGGTAAAGTGAGTGTAATAATAATTTAGAACGCGAGTGCAATTTGACGCGCAGGAGTTGAAGGGAAATTGCTAGTTTTTATAATAAAATGCAAATGGTAAAATGCATCTGCAATCGAACTTTGTGAAAGTAAAGTCGATCATTATCTTTCTGCATGATTCAAGAATTATTAGTATTAAAAGTATGTTCATGTAGACAGGATGGAAGAAAGCGAAATGAAGTGTTACATATCCCATTATTAGCCATACTGGTTTTACAATTTGGGCTACTCTATAATTGCCACCTATTTTTATACTAAAACATGCCTTTAGTTTCACGGGAGTTCATTCACCATGTCATAAACAGCTTAGGATGGTGTAGAAGGTGATGATTGGTTTTCAGGAATGAAGTCTTACAGTTATTTGCAAAGAAAACCAGTGAAAATAGTATTCTCAAGGTGGGCAGTGAGTAAAAACAAAGAAACAAGTTTTAAAAATCGGAATCTTCTACCTGTAATTAAATAACTATGTATAAAAGACCTTCAAATTAGTTATTAAATTTCTACTTCTGGTACCAATGTATGTACACCAATAACAACCCGGCATTACAACAATAGTAAACATGGAGGCAATTAACATGACAGGGCAAAAGCAATTATGATCATCACTACAGTAATGCAGTTGCCATCTACAGGCCGATGAAACAAGTCTGTATTATTTTTATGAATATAATTTAGTTGACGGATAGGTCATCAACATACATAATGGAAACAACTACAGTTTGTAGAGTATAAAGAAACTTTTTATGATTTTAATATAATTCTTCCAGTTCCAATTAACCAACCAGTGTTACCAGTAATCAATAATATATTTCCATAGACGGACATTTACAAAAATTATTAATAGTTTCTGTATAAAACATCAAATTTTGAAATATTGAAACGACAACCATCAATAATTTAATTTTTACAGTTAAGAATGATGGTAAGGTTCGATCTTTACGGATACATCTCTTACTGGAAGGCCATGGTATGTACCATTGCTCCAAGATTTTGAATGATGTTGGCCCCCATTACTTGATCAACCTGAACGGAGATAAGACGAATGTTAATACGTTTCAAATTTTGGTACACAAATCGAATTTCCTTTATATAATTAATATAGACGAGATATTTTTCGAATTACCTTTTCTTCCAAATGTCTCTTAGGATCACGTTTGCCGACATTTTTGATAGCCAACTGTTCTGGTGTCATCTTTTCTTCTTCCTCTAAAGCCTATCCGGAAAGAGGTATATTAGTATAAGCTTGTCAAAGTATAATAATTAAAATGAAAAAAATAACCTTTAAATACTAACTAGAAAAAGAGCACTTACTTTGGTATATGATTTAGCCAGCTCCAACATGCTGTGTAGAGATTTCTCATTCAGAGTACAATGCTCCCCATAGTCCTTGAGTCTGAGTCCGTCAGCCCAGGATTTCTTATGTAAATTCAAAAGCATCTTCTGCTCCAGTTCATTCTTCCGGTAGTTGATACTGATGGAATAGTAGTGACGATTCAGTCCATGGATCAAAGCCTGAATAGAGGCTCTCTGTAGATGACCCAGATTAGACGTTGTCTGTCGGGGCTCCTGGCCCAAAACCATCATATTGGGGTTGATCAATCTGAAGGCGTCTATAACTACCTTGCCTGTGTAAGCCACGAAATAAAGTACTTTAGTATCCCCAAAATAATTCAGATTCATCAACCAAGATAATAAAACCAATAACTTTGCATACCTTTTACAGACTGAATAGGATCAACCACAACAGCCACTGCTCGCTCACTCAAAGCCTCAAAACTCTGCTGGGTGTTAATATCCACTCCGGACAACCAGCAACCGAATCCTGGATGGGAGTGGTACCAGCCGACGACCATTTCCGGCCGTCCAGTTTGCCTCAGCATGTCCAACATCTTCGCCTGGAATACTGGATCTACAGCCTCAACGCTGACACCCTGTTGAAACAATAAGAATTCAAACAATGGTATATAACACTTTCAAGAATCTTAAGAACTGTACATTAATTTAAAAAATCGTTCTATTGTTGATCAAGTAATATTCAAATTTTTATCTCGATTTCTGGAGGAGCGTAGCGACATTTTTCTCGGGGATTTTTTTTAAACAGAGTCAAGAGATTCTTGAAGACAAGGGAGTAGGAACACAAGGGATTTTTTAAACTAAGGAAATAGGGCGAGACAAGGGATTTCTTAAAATAAGGAAGTATGGAGATAAGAGATTTTTGAAAATCAGAAAGTAAAGAGACAAGGGATTTTTGAAAATAAGGGAGTAGGGAGACAGAAGATTTTGGGGAAAAAAATCAGAGATTTTCGAAAACAGGGAAGGAGGGAGGCAAAGAATTTTTTAAAATAAGGGAGTATTTACGGAATTTTTTCAAATAGAGGTTTTTAAAAACAATTTCAGGGATTTTATTAAAATTAAGTGTGTGAAAAAAGGGATTTTCGAAAAAAATTTGCCGGAACAACCGCAAATAAGGGATTCTATAATTTGTTCGTGACAGGGATAAAGGAAGAAATCGGACCTCTGATGATCCTTCAATAATGAAAATCAACAATATTCTTCAAACAGTATCACCCACCGTTCCAGATTGTGGCATAGCAAAAACATCAATAACACGGACGGTGTAATCATCCACGAATTCCCCCAACATCAGACCCATAACTTCCATAGGCACCCCAGCTCGTCCATGCTTCAACATTTTCAAGAGGGCTAAAGATGAAATATAAACTTGCTCAGCAGTATCTACGATCGGGCCGTCCGGTGGGGGTCCGCCACCTCCGCCAAGACCTAATATTTAAAAAAATCACGATATTAAAAATTCACAAAAAATACAAATGTCATCCTTTAATCTAGCTTTATATTATTATAATATAAGGATATAACCATAATAAATAAAAAAATTTAATCCAGGCTTTCAACATATTAATTCCTAACTTTACAGGAATTAAATTAAAGAATTTTTTGGACACAAAGGCATAATTTCATAAAAAATAAAATATTCACGATTTCAGGTATTAAATCCCAATCTTACCCGGCATAGCTGCACCCAAACGAAGTAAACGCTCCATTTTAGAAATATTTAGAAAAAGCTACCGGCTACAAAATGCAAAATTATCCTTTGATTTAACAAACAATTAGTCCGAAAATGCGACGAACACCAAATTACTGGTCTTTTCCAGAGAAAATTCAACTTCTTTTTGTTAAATTTGCAGACTCCCCGAAGGATGAATGACACAGCTTCACAGCTCCTCGATGATTTTGTGGAATTGTGACTTGCAATTTCAGAGCTTCGTCAAAGTTTAGCGGTCCGTGGCTTTTTCGGAGAAGTCATTGAAATTAATTGGCCATAGAGAAATCCTTGGGATTTTGACTTTTTTCATGCATTGAAATTCGAACACTCGATTTCAAGCGCGAAATTCATATTTCTGGGGAGAATTTATTTTGAAGACGAGCATAAAATCGCATAATCTTCGGGGATTTGGGGAAGAAGAAATAATATTAATTTAGAATTTAATTAAGATTTAAGACATCATGGTGAATACACCGAATTCTACGAATGCATCTGGTGAGGCGGCCGTTGATCCGAAAAATCCGCATGGCGTGGGTACGTATTTAATAGTTTAAGCATTTTATAATTATTGTATAAAATCGTGCTGTTCTTTCATGTTCCTTCATTTTTATTCTTCGACGCAGTTTTACGAGATAAAGAGCCGTGGACTTAAAATTTTAATGTACTGTATTTAAAACTTGTGAATTTGCTAGTTTTTGGATCTTATGCCGAGGCCGTGATTTGTATGTATGATATATGGAATTATAATGTATTTATAGATATAATTGGTAAAATTATGCATATCTTAATTTATTTTGTATTTCATTTTTATATATTTTGTAATTTATTTTGTATTTCATTTTTATATATTTTGTAATTTATTTTGTATTTCATTTTTATATATTTTGTAATTTATT
>JAQGAK010001431.1:0-32932 GCA_034696945.1 Lipothrix lubbocki | reverse complement strand
TTTATTTTTGTATTTATTTTTGTATTTATTTTGTATTTATTTTTGTATTTATTTTGTATTTATTTTGTATTTATTTTCTATTATTTTGAGTTTCATTTATATTTCATGGAATCGAAAACATGTGTTCTTGAATTACAACGCATATGTATTAAAACCTGTTTAGAAATCCGAAAACATTAAGGGAAAATGTACCAAAATATTTCAATCGGCTGTTCAGTGTTCCCTAAGTATGAAATTAGCTCTTTTTATGCAATTTATTATTGAAATTTAAATCGTTAATTTGACATGCCGATATGCCGAATCAGTGATGAATGGTGCAAAGCCAATAAATGTCATGTGATATGTCCTCGGAAGTTTCTGTAAAATTCTCCTCGTGGCATGAGAATGTGAAGTAAAAATTACATATAAATCTCAGCGAAATGATTTTGAATATGAAGATTTTTGAAGTGAAACATCTAATGTTTTGTTCAAACACAAATAGATACTAAAAAAAGCAAAAGTAGTGAAGGTTGTTTTTATTAATTTTTGAATTTCGTACTTTTATTTTCACTTTTCATTTTTTGTAAATTACATAACAATTAATTTGTCATTAACGTAAGTACACAATATACTGATGGAGTAATTATGCTTGTAATATTTTAAACATTATTGCTTAAAAATTAGAACAGAAATATCAAATCAACTTATTATTATTATTACATTATAAACTCATTTATTCCTAATTCTTACAAGAATAGTTTGTGGAATTATTAATTTTTACATGAGCAGCATATTATTATATGGAATAGATTTAAAAATCAATAATAATGTAAGGTAATAATTATAATTATAAACACAACTTTTGTAAATTCATAAATAAATATACTAAAAATAATTTATTTTTGTATTTATTTTAAGATTTCTCAACAACTCTGCATTCACAACGATATGGTTTTCAGTTTTTCCACATATGGGAATATTAATATTTTGTACGATTTGTAACTCACATATATAGTAAAAGTAACTCCAAAAAAGGTTTTAAAAATTATCAAAAACTAATTCAGTTTGCCCCACAATGAAGTAATTATATTAGGTATGTGATTGTTGAAATCTTTGCAGTAGCGGAATGTTTTACAATAAAAAACAATTGTTTACAAAAATTTATTTCACCATACGGAATTGAAAGCTCGGATTGCCTATAAACAAATTAATTTAATTTATTTTAATTAAAATTTAATTTAATTTTTAGCTTAAATTCGAATTATTTTGAATGCGCAAAATAAAATATTACACGAATGTATGGAATGCAATAATGACAAATCATGTGTTTTAGTATTTAAATTAATTAGTATCGCATAATTTATTTTAAACTTAATTTTGTTAATTTAATCACCACTAAATTATGCAATCACAATTGTAATTATTATTATTATTCCGCTATGAAATTGGAAGCAATTATAATTATTTTATTTTAATACAAATAGTGCCGTAATTTATTTTATTTATTGCTAATTTCATTAATTTTGAGCTCACTTGTTCATATATATCAACAATTTTTATCCGAGATTCTTTCCGTTCCGTATAGGACTAAACAGTATATTTAAGTACATCAATGTTTCATTATTTCGGGGGGCAATGTGCAATTTTTGCAAAATAAAAAACAGATAATTTTGAAAACATTTTTTTTTGGCGGGGGGACATTAATTATTTAAATTTAATATTGATTCCGTATTTTTCCCTGTGTCTTAAATACTATTTATTAAACAACCACAGTCACAATAATTAGCATATAGGTATTATAATTTTCTCTTCTCTGGATTTATTATGATCTCTCTATAATATTACTTAATTGTTGAGTACAAAACATTTTCTCTCTCCCCAGCGTTCCCAATGTTATTATTAGTAATATTAACAACAACTGATATGGCAGGAATAAGTTCGATTTATTATATGTTATTTTGAGTATCCTTTTCCCATTTCCCTATTTAATATAACGTGTTTACCACCTAAAAAATTCAAATTTAGTATCGCACAAAAAATTTAACATACAAATTTTAGTTTTAAATTTGTAATATCATTTATTAATATTAGGACAATTTTTAATGTGAGAAATAATTTTTTTTAAACATAATAATTAATTATATATTAATAATACATATTATATACCACAACAATTTTAGCAAGTTTTAATTTCTTGAATTTTGCCGCCAATAATAAATATTTATAAAAAAAATTAAACGTGCTTTTTTTAAGCAAAAATTATATTTAATTGTATACAAATTATTTGAAGCGTTTCTTGGCTGGATAAACAAAGTGTGTTAAGAATTTATAATTATTTTTTTAAAGGATTTAATAAATAAAAAATAAAACTACAATTTTTCACACATTAAATCTACGCGACAGGAGTGATCGTTTTTTGCCGCAGAAATTGTAATAATTAAATTTAAATTAAATTAATAATGTATCATTCATTATAAAAAGCATGGAATTAATAGTCAATCAAATATATTTATACATTATAAACAATTTATGTACATTGTATGATAACCATTTTTTTAAAATAATTATCTATACAGTAATGCTTCCTAATGTATAATAATAATTACACCTATATCTATAATTTTTTAAATAATTATTTAATCACTAATTAATAATTATATAAAATTGTATTGTGTCGTTCGTGTTGTCAGCACAGTTTATAAGGAACTTTCAAGTTGCAATGTTGCGATTATTCATTTGTTTTGTGTGTGTTTGTGCACATAAATATTGATTATATAATTTGAATTTCCCACGTTAGCAAAAGCATTTGTGAGCTTTAGTATTTGCTTTTATGGATTTAAAAATTCAATTATTAGAAATCAATATTTTATACGCGTTACATACATATTATTATTACTACTACTATTATTATTATTAAGTAAATATTGATTTTGCATGACCAAGTAGTATGTAATGTATTAAATATAATTATGTGTTTCAAAATTATTATTACACTCACTCAGTTTGTCATATTATTGCCCATCTAATAAATACACAAATATGGCGTGTTCGGCCTATTCTGTATTTATTGTAATAATAATAACTATTATTATGTTTTAATTTACTATTAATCTTAAAATTATATTTTGTAATTTATTTACAACCTTTCATGTACTCACTCAATTAAAATACTCAATAAGTAATAAAATAATGCAAAAAAAACAAGTTAATATTTTTGCATTTCATTCAGTTTTTCTACTGCTTGGTAAACAGGCCAAAATAACTTAAAATGTATTAAGCTTTTTTTCATTTATAAATAAATGTTAAAGACTACAGTTTGTGGTGTGAAAAACTTCAATGGAAAAGGAAATTTTATGGTTAATTTTCCAACCAGAATATTTTTTTGCATTGATGAAATAATTATTCTAGACAAGGAAATCAATGAGATGATATATCCGATGAAAATCTGAAAACCAAGGTGAAAATCAACTACAACAAAAAAGCTCAAGTTACAAAATTAATTCAAAAATTAATTTAAGAATTAATTTTTTTTAAAAGACCTAAAAAATCAATAAAAACTAGGCAAAGATTTAGAAAGTAAATGAAAAAATCTGGACAAAATTGAAGAAAACTAAAATAAAAAAACACGAAAATATTTTGAAAAATGAAACTAAGAAAAAGTTTAAGAAACCGTTTGAAATCTCAGTCTAACAAAAACTAGAAAATCATCAAGAGATTAACCAAATAAATTCTGGCTTTTGCTTTGACTTTGGCCGAAGAAAATTCACAGATAATAATTTTATTCATCCGCAGCAGCCGCAGCAAAAACCAGAAAATTCAAGCGCTCCTGTGCCTGTATCCCTTTTATATAGCAATTAGTATGGCATTTAATGAATGACTAATTTGATGCTTCGATAAAATTAAACAACAAACCCGATGACTTAATGACTGGACAAAAGGGGAGTGTGGAATATAAATTTCAAAGATAATTGGTCAACAGAATTAATTACTAAAATGCACACACAGCAAAGGTTCCTCCATTATAATTACCACCCCATTATTTCTCTACAATCCAGATCAACAAGAATAATAAGGGATCATCCCAAAAAACGCATTATTTACGCACGTTGGTGTTAAATAGGATTTGACGATGAAATTTGCATAAAATGGAAATCCCACAAATCCTACATATATTGTAGGTATATTCCAAAATCCTTAATCCCATAATAAAAACGAGAAAACTATATTCCCCACCAGAGGATTTAGTGGATTAAATTCAAATCAAATGAACAACAAGAAAATAGGGCGGTGATGAAAATTGATGATGGAAATTGACAGAAGGACGGCGCGGGCGAAGGGAGAAAATGTAAATTAAGTAAATGCAAATTAATGGAAAACAGAAAACTAAATAAAAAAAACACTGGGCGTAAAAAAGAGGGAAAGACAAACTTCACCAGTCCAATACCAAAACTCCAAAAATCAAATTCAAAAACTCAAAACAAAAAGGTCAAAAAACAAGGGAATAAATTGGCGTTGAGCCCCGCCGCATGTGCGTGTTTAACAAATTATTAACCTTTTTTTGTAAAACAATAATTTCCAGCAAAATTAAAACCAATGGGGTGGAAAAGCTCCAGAAGATGGAATAACAAAGTAGGAAAATTTAAAATTAATTTTCACTTTCAATTTCTTTCATTATATTAATTTTAATTCGCTTATCATTGAAAATATCATTTGCATAAGTGGGCGCATGCGCGGTTTGGGAAGATTGAAGGATAATAAACTTGAATATTGGAAATGCACAAAAAAGTAAATTCTAAATATTAAAATGAAAATTATTACAGTAATTCATGATTAACAACGACAACAAGGATGAAAAAAATAAACAACAGCAGTAGGGAAAGCAATTTTCCAAGAAGCAACTGCTGTGCTACCCACGAGAGATAAATAATAATTTAATAGAAACATATTTCTAACAACATAAACACCTCCATAATTTCATCATCGCAGCCTTCATCATGAAATGAAAACCTGATTTTCCACTGGTCTTCCAACTACTACTTCTCGATGAGTTTGATCGTCCAGATCTGTCACGCGATCTTATGGAGTAACCGAATAACCAAAACTGATTTTTAATATTCCACATCCCTTTTTATCAGAATCCTTTGATGATGATGAACAAATTATACAACATACTGAATTTATATAGGTATATGAAGAAAAAATATTATTATATGATATAAGGATTTTGTATATATGAGATGAGAATCTAATAAGAACAAAGGTAAGGAGGTATGATGGAAATTAACAACTTCAACAACAAATATTAACAAAAAAAACATAATATAAAAAAGTGCTTTGAAGGAAAAATTATGCAAAAGAAATTAAGTAATTATCAGATCACCTTTTTTTTATATCTGAGAGATTCATCGATTTAACAGATCGAGAGAGAGAGAGAGAGAGAATAAAAATCAAGGGAGCATAAATGATAAATATGTCAAAAATTATTATTATTAATGTTCCATAATATGATATGTGACTATATGTACAATTATGAATATTCTCTAATAATTATTGGAGTCTATAATAATTATTTTGTATATATAATATATCTATAATATATTTACATATTAAATAAATAAATTCTATTTTATATTTGCAGCTCTTACAAAAGCTAAGCCTTAATTAATGATCAGAGGAACTTTCGTTGACACGGACAACCTTTGGCCTGGTGCCGCTCATTGTCATAAATATTACAATTTAATTAATAAACTTGATTTCGCATATTATTCTTCATATTATTTGTATAATATGTCAAATTGTGGAGCGCAATCAAGTAACCACCAGTTTTTTTCTATATCTAATAATATATTTATCAACAATATATATATATATAATATATTTAATTTATATAAATTCTATAATAATATTTTACTGGCATTATGTTTTTAATTGAGTCATTGTGTATGTGTGTATATTTAATATTTACAGGATTCTTGTTGATATTTTTTGTTGATCAACACTCAAGTATCATCTCTAGTTGTTGGAATTTCTTTTAGTTGGAAATTAATATTTTTGTGCAATATTAATTGAAATTAATAATATTAATAATGTATGACCTCTTGTTGACAGCCATTTGAATACAAACTATATTATTACTTCTCTAGTGCCTCTCTGCTCAAAATTTTACTGACCTTCTGGATAAGCTTGCTCCGTGGATTTTCAATTTATCAACACATTTCCTCTCTCTCGTGGTATATTTGTCAAAACAAAAGTAAGTTAGTAAAATTACTTTGTCATATTTTATATATGTATTATGCATATAGAGCAGTGTTCGACAAATTGAAAATCTCAGAGGAAATAATACTTTATAATTATTTACTATACTTATATATATATCGAGAAAAATACTTAAAAAATACTTTTAATTAACTTGTTTCATTTACTCTAAATAAATTGTAGATTCGTGAAAAACTGGGGACCTTAAATTATTATCGGGGTGGTTGAAACAAGAAATCCAATGGACACCGGTTGGTAAAGTGCTCTCCGAAATGAAAATATTCTGATATATGGTTCTAATAACAAACAGCTCCTGTTTCTCTGATAATTATTATTATGAATAATTTAATTATTTGTAGTGATCTCTGGTATGTATTTCTTAAACTGTAAGTGTGTTATTATTTGATTTTCTAATTCTGGTGATTCTAGTGTAATTATTCTGATTTTTGGATCGTTCCTTCGAAATTGTTTTTCAAAATAGAATGTTTCGATTGATTGATCATGATCATCAGAATGTGTTCAGTTGTCCTAATTTGTTTTAGTATTACTTTATATAGTAATTTCTAATTGGTAAGCAGGAATTTAGTAATTGTAATCAAGTAATTTTTAGGAAGTTCTATATGAAATTCTAAATTAAAAGTATCTATTTTGTGAATGAAATTCGGATAATGTTAAAAGAATTAATAATTTGATGTTCTATAAACTTCCAGAAACCAGATCTACAAATTCATCTTCTTCCGATGAGTCTCACAGTGCTTAGTCATATGATCCTTCCGAATGAAGCCCTTGCCACAGACATTACAAACAAATGGTTTTTCCCCCGTATGGAGACACAAGTGCCGCCTTAGATCCGTCTTATGATTAAATTGTTTGGGACATAAAGTACATTTATAGGGTTTATCAGAGCCATGCTTAGCCACGTGATCGGAGAGTGCGGGTGCTTCTGGAAATCGCTTGCCACAAGTTGGACATTTAAAGGGCTTACCCCCAGAATGAGAGCTGTTGGTGTGCTGGGTTAGGTAGCAAGCTCGTCCGAAGGTCTTGGAGCAGTCCGGACACTTGAGAACTTCCCCCTCACTATCCCCATCCCCTTTGACCGATGAGCCGGCGGAAGACGTGGAGTCCCGAGTAGGACTGGCCCCGTCCGAGCAACTAAGTGACCCCAAAGGTTCCAGACCATCCCCATCGTCCAAGCTTCCATCGGCTGAGCCCCGCGATCTCAGTTCTTCTGGGCTATCCCTATGGAGGAGGTTCCGCTCAGAGTCAAATGAATTCTCACAATGGTTGTTGTTTGTCTGATGCACTAACATGTTAGAGGCATGGTTACCATTTGCTCCTCCACTGCTCAGAGCGCCGTTGCCGTGCTGAGCTGTCAAGTGAGTCATGAGGGGTGAGTTGCTGCTGGGCGGGATGTACGGCGGATGACCAGGTGGGACAATTCGATTCGGGCTATGCAGTCCTGGATAGGCTAGATTGGACTGCTGGTGCTGTTGCTGCTGCTGCAATTGGTGGTAGGCATTCGGGTCATAGTGTGAGAACCCCACGGTACTGAAGGGCGGTAAGGGTGTATTATCCCCGTTCATACTGATGTAACCCCCGTAAATGGTCGTGGGGACGATTGGTGATGGAACTGAATAATGGAGCCCAGGGTTGGGCATCGTCTCAGGGGCGTAACCGTTAGAAAATGGCACCGGGGGTAGGTGGGGTGGATGGAAACTACTAAACCCACCGCCTTGAGCAGGGTTGTATGGTGAGATGGCCGCAATGTATGCCGGGCCGACTTGCGGGAAGGGTGAGCCGGAGGGGTGGGGTGGGCCATTATTATTTGGGCCTCCTGGTGAGGGCGCTAGTGGGCCGCTGCTACTATTGCTAGTATTAGTTATTGGTAGGGAGTCCCCATTGGTATTCCCGCCTCCAGTGTTGAAGGGCTTGATGTCATTACCATTCGGCCCACCACCATACATCGTACTCCCCATCGGTCCGACTGAGCTGGGGGTGCTGGACTTAATAATCCCCCCGCTCTCCGCCTCCATTTTAATAATACTGCGTGGACTAGGTGAGGGTGGTGAAGTTGACTCGCGCAAGGGCGCCGCTTGTAGTGACGATGGCGGCGCTAATTGCTGCTGTGACTGCTGTTGCTTAGACTGTTGTCCACTTTCCCCCGCTGAACTTGTCTTTCGGTTCTTGGGAGCAGGTGGTGGCGGGATCTCTTCACCGGCCTCGCCTTTCTGACGAATGGAATTCTGCAATTTTGAAATTCAGATTTACTATTAATTTTCAATTACCTGTTATTTCTTAAATTAAATCTATTAAATTTTTCAACATTAATTCATTTGAACGTTTAAAATTAATTCTTTTTAATTCTTTTTAATATAATACGTTAAAATTAATTTTTGGAGTTTAAAAAAACTATTATTATCAAATTTTACTATGAATGCTCCTCCTCTTATTGTCAAAAAATCTTTAAATTTTACTTGGGCTATATAATGCAAACTTATCTCAAGTTTGTTCAAATTTTTTGTTTTTCTTTACCAACAATTATTACAATTCCTAAGCCTTGAAATTTTGCAAAAAATAAATTGCAAATTCCGCCAAGTCAATCTGTAATATTTATAACCACCATAAAAACATCGACTGTCTTGTGTCTAATTCCTAGAAATCCAGCCGTTTCAAGCTTGCAAGATAGTGGAAATGCAATAGTTACTTGGAAAATATTAGCAACTACGTATTATGTAATGCAATAGTTATTGTCATACAAACAAAATAAGAACATGAAGCAGGAAATGGAGAAGGAAGCTTTTAAGAATAATTTAAAGCTTTAAGAATTATATTTTTTTTAAATTACATACAAAGATTTAAGATTTTCAAGTAAACAAAATATGTCCTACACAAAACAATGTCACACACACATGTGTGTGTGTGGTGAAATAACGAGATAGGATAATATCTCCTCTTTCTTTTCTGTTTTTGAATGTACGTTAGTTTATGTGTGTATTTTGAATTCGATTGCAAAACAACTGGACGCTGCAATACATAATATGATTTGAATTTGAATGTATTACACACGTCTACAAATAATGATCTGATATACAAAATGAGAGAATTCATGGTAACTTCACTATACTTGAAAACTCGCTATAGTCGCTATAGATATAATTTTTTAGAAACATGTGTATGCGCATTAAAACGTATTTTAACAAGTTTTCATACATCCGGAAAAGCATTAAAAATGGACATAAAACTGAGAGGACAAAGCTATTACGATTGAATTTTAACGACATTTTTAAATCCCGTACATGCCTGCCTTCAAAGTGTGGATTAGCATACATGTGTTTATTGACTACGGAACAGCAGAACAAGGCTCTTGATACACAAAACACAACAGCAATAGTATGTAGCAAAACTCAAGCAGCAAAAAATTTAGCCATTATTATTATTATACTTTAAAGTTTTGTACACATGTATGTGTATATAACATACGGGAATTGTCATGTTTGTCAGAATTACGTGTATGTATTCGCTATATAGAAATCATTGTTATGTCTCTTATTATTACAAGGGCTCCTACCATACTAACAAATAATGGCTGTTTAATAGGAAGAGAGACTTCAATTATTGCTGTGTATATTACTATAGTACAGGAAAGGCTATATGGTTGGTGTATGGGAAAAAGCAGGAGAACATCTGTGGAGCTGAAGCTATAGAAGGAGGAGAAAAGACGAAATATTATTGACGAATAAGTCTTTCCTTGTTGTTCTCATATATGTAATATACGCGACTGACTGACGGACTGACGGACTATTAACCAAGCCCTTCTTTTCTTTCAGACGGACACGCATTTTTTCAAAGTAAACACTTAAAAGGACTCAAGAGAGAGAGCCTGTCTATAATATAATATAACCCATTCAGTTATTTTCAAGTAGTATACTTTTATATATAGGTACAAGTATAAATTTTCAGGCTCGGTCTTCCCTTATTATCGGCTGACTATGACTTCCTTTTAGCCCTGCTGACTGACTGACTGCTGTGGACTCTGGGACAAGCTCGTTAATTTCTATGGTTCTTGGAATACGCACAAATATCCTGCTAATTTTATTTTATTTAGTATCCCATTCTCTCCCGACGGCACGGAGGAGGAAAATGAATGTCAAGGTTTTTCAATGTTGTTGTGCCGTATACTATAATAGTAAGTGCGTGATGGAGCGGACATTTTTCCATGGATTATTATATTTCTCTTTAGCGATATTTTAACTGTGGCTTTCTGCTCTTCAAACTCCTGCTCAACATTAGTGATTAGTCACGGAGGAATGAATCACGGGAATTTTGTTGGAATTTCAAACAGCATTCCCATCGCAGTTGCAATATATTTCGAAGTATCCTCTTTAAATTCAATATGCTATCATGTACTGACCGGAATAAAAAACACACAAATTTGTTAAACTTGAATAATTGTTGGAAGAATTGTTATGAACTCACAAAGGTTTTCAAATATATTCCTAACCACTAGATGATCACGGCAATATAAGAAAAAAAAGTTAGGGTTTACTTAAAATCAGGAAAGTCACAATCTATGTTCTCAAGTTTCCCCAAATGGTGGGAAAATAGTATTTTTATGAAGATGTTTTTATAACTGTTAATATGAAGAAATTGGATTTTACAAACAATTTACAAAATTTTATTGAATATTGCGATAACTGATTTTAAACGAAGATGCAGAGTGTGGGCCATTTCCATAAGTGCGTCCATAGCTGGAAAGTGTGGGACATCCATCATCATTTTAAACGTAAGGTATAGGGGATAAATCCACTATTACCTAATTTACAACTGCGTTGCAGTGGAAATTTTAAACGCAAAAGCTCGGTTCATTTCCAGCTTTTAATGCAATTTAAACGGCAGGAGATCCCATCTTTATTGCATGGAATTCTTTCCGTGGTGGATATCTCATCTTGCATTTAGGTTCACAAATAGAGATAGTCCATTTTGTGTCTCCACCATAACCACGTATCATTTTGCACTTAGGTTAATTCACATGGAGATAGCCCGCACTTTGCATCTCAAACGACGAAAGGAAGATTTAATGCCCTGTGGAATTCATTCCTATAGCTATCCTAAATATTCAGTTATAGGATAAGACTAACAATAAGCTTGATTCTCAGAAAATGCCGTTCATTTTGAACGGGAGAAGGAGGGATTTAACAATGAAGAACGTTATTATATAGTGGAATTAGTAGTATTTAGTAGTACATTCAACAATGGAAGGGAATTCTGTCAACTGTTTCAAGTCAAACTTAGCTTGTGGAATAAACAAGAAGTCGGCACACTTTGGAACTTTTAGGCTTATTACTAATAATAAAAGCTATAATTTAATGACACATAGGAAACAAGGCACGTAAATAACTTCTTGTACTTTTCTTTTAATAAGGAAAAACAGTGTTTAATAGAAATAATTTTTACGCTCACTATATAGCCAGCGGTCCTTTTCTCAAGTCCCTGGAAATTACATGCTAAATTACTTTAGCTCCTTGTTCTAGTACTACTACTACTACACACACTGGATTTTCTTTATTAATGACTTGTGAAAGCTTTTACTGGGGCGGTACCTGTCCAACAACAAAGTAAATATTCCCTTGCATACTCCAGCTGCTCTTATAACCATTGACCATGTCTGTAAACTAATTCCCTGTGTAGTAAATGAAGTACTGCAGTAATCAAGCTAGTAATGTAGAGGGACTTCAAAGGTGAGCAATTGATTGAAACTTAATCAGGCTGCTGCTGGCCTGGCGAGGATTTAACATTCCGTGCATTAATTTTATGAAAAAATCCTATTTACTCTCCCAGAACACGAGCACCACCGTCAGGTGTTGATTTAAGGAGAGAATTTGTGAGCAAAAAATTAATTAATCACGAACAAGACTGTCCACACGTCATAGAGCCAGATGAAGTCCTAGCCATTTACATTACTACTACACTTTCTAGCACTATTGTACTTATAATGAATCTTTATTATTTTGAATGCATTTTTATATGATGAAAAATTACAAATTACAGTACAAAAGAAAATCAACTGTAATCAGCTTGGAGAGATTTTACAAGTAGGGAATTCGAATGAAAAAATTAATTTAATTTAATTGCCGTCAAACGAAAATAGCGAAATTCAAGGGATGTGACTAAACTGAGCAGAAATCCGAAATTCGAGGGTATAGTGAAATAAAATAAAGCATAGAAATACAATAACTAAAAGTAGGGCTGAAATAAAAGGGAAATAAAATAAAACAAAGGCATAAAATAAAGCATAGAAATAAAATAAAATCGCGGGGCAAACAAAACAATTTTAAAAAATAGGATTTTAAATCTCACCTTATGCAAAGTAGTGCCATAATGTCGTTTCAAGTGCCCGCTGCTCGTGAACCATTTGTTACAAGCGGTGCAATTGTAGGTTTTGGGCCTCTTGCACTCGCCACCCTTCCAGCCCTTGGTTTTCGGCGGAGCTGTCGGCGCAATACTCGAAGCCTTCGTTAAGCCCCCATTGCCCGCCGTAATCGGCGGTGATCTATGGGCAGGTGACATTGCCCGATCGGATCCGTTCCCATTAGTCCCCACAGTAAATCCTCCAGGCCTGCCATTACTCCCGAAGTTTGCAGCTGCCGCGGCGCTTATTGTTGGCGGTGGTGCGGATGGTGGTGGCTGTTGACTGGGTGAGGGATAAAGCGAATTGCTGTTGGGTTGTTGCTGCGGATCACCACCTGCATAAATATTCTCAGATCTGCCAAGATCAACAACGTAATTGCTGGATGGCGGAGGATGATATTGTGGTTGTTCACTGTTCGGATGGTGGTAGAATTGCTCGGACCAGGAGCCATTTGGCGGTGGTGGTGGGGGTAATAAATGTTGGAGATAGGGCCGATGGAAGAAATTTCGTTCTTGTTGCTGCTGCTGCTGCTGTTGTTGCTGTTGCTGCTGCTGATAAATATGTACTTTATGGCTATCTAAATCCATAATCTCCGTGGGCTCCCGGGGTGCTCCTGGCGGAGGAGGCGGTGGTGGTGGTTGTTGAGCGGAGGATGGCGGAGGAGGATTGTCCCCACCAGCGGTGGATCTATTATCGGAATTGTCGGGATGGTGTTGTGGTGGGGGGAAGACGTGATACTGCCCATGATATAAATTGGGGTCAACAGGTGGCGGATGAAATGACCGGTCTGGCGGGTGAATTTGTGGTTGCTGTTGTTGGTGGTGTTCGTTGCTATTGAAAGGAATAAAGTCTAGGTAATATTGTGTGGTTGGTGCACTGACGGCGGGGGAAACCGAGGCGGAGGTTTGGGGGGACGGAGTAGTGTGACTTAATTTTTCCATTATGGCTCCTCCAGAATTTGAATTAGGATTGCTCGTGATGATGACACTAGTACTGTTATTATTATTAATATTATTATTATTGTTGTAGATTCCAGTAGAGGAAGATGAGGATGACAGTGAAATTGATGAGGATGAGCAATTAGACACTTCCACCCCTTGACTTGCCCATCGACTCAGAAGATTCTCCTTGTGATAACTCAGATGGACTTCTAGACTTGTGCTGCTCTCAAACATCACTTCACAGTCCTTGCAGAAGTGACGGGGACTTGTTGGAGTATTGGAAGGTACAAGGCTATTATTAGCGTTGCTACTGCTCGAATTATTATTAGAATTTATATTTAACACCGTGTCGTTGTTCCTGATCGAACTATCGAATTCGTTGTTTCTAATGGAACTATCGAATTCGTTGATTCTGATGGAACTGTCAAATTCGTTGTTCCTATTATTGGAATTACGCTCGAATGCGTTGTTCCGATTGGAATGACGCTCAAAGTCGTTATTCCTATTGGAATTCCTCTCAAAATCCCCGTTCCTATTGGAATTCGACTCGAAATCGCTACTTCTATTGGCGCTACTTTCGTAATTGATATTCCTTCTGGAATTATTACTTTCAAAATTATTCCCCCTGGAACTTTCAACAAATTTGAAATTGTTTTCAGAATTATTTTCCTGGTTATTATTGTTATTAATTGGAGAAGACGAAAAAATATTATTCCCACTGTTGTTATTATTGTTGCCGTTGTTATGATTATTAGTATTATTACTGCTAGAAGCCGCAAGGTTTGACACGGAGAAACAAGCTGAAGAAATATTGGAATTATTAGTATTATTATTATTGGAAAATTCACTACTATTATTGTTGGCCGATGACGAGAATTGACTGAAAGTCAGATGATGACGATGGTGATGAAGGTTACTGGCACCTGCTGTCCCTAAGGATGAGACGGATGACGGAACAAGATGATGATGTTGTTGCTGGTGGTGGACATGAAGGCTGTAGGAGGCTGTGGCCATCTCACTTCCCGCCCAAACCATCCGTGCAAATTTTTGAAAACCCAACACAAAATTCCGAATGAATGTTGCCAATAGTACTATCACTGGCAACCACACTAGCCCGTCCGAAACTTCCCCGAAACGGTCCCGTAGGCATAGTTATAACTATTAAATACTTAAGAATTAGGGGGAACGGGGGACCACTTTTCTTGTTATTTCCACACTATTTTTTTTTAATTCTCACTAATGCACTAATTTTTAATAAACTGTTGATATTTTAAATCAGTTTGTATAACACTATATTAGTGGGGTGAGTAGTTAAAAACATGTGTCAATATATAGGAATAATAATTAGATACTAAAGGTAAAAATCTATTTTGTATATTTATAGGAGCCAGGTGCGTGTAAAGAGAGCAAAGCAGAGGTACGTGTGATTCGTGAGCAGAGTGACGTTCAAGTGAGGAAGACTTTCCTTGTTGTTCCCAGTTCACTCCGTCAGTTTTCAGTCCTCTCACAGTCAAACCTTCACTTCACACACACCACGTAAAGCTCTCTCCATCTCGCCAATCGCCGTATGAAATCCACTGCTTGTACATATTGTACAATGGGGATGTAAGTATGTACGCACCTTGAAGGAAATTGTCGACTCGACTTTACAGTGCGGTGCGGGGTTGAACATTTACGGGGGAAATAATCTCAGTCAGTGTAGAAGAGATGTGCTTGTATTCGGTATAAATTGTCCATATTATGTTTGTAGTGCTGGGGTTTTCTCTATATTTTTACCATGCCTCTCAACTTTCCTATATATTGTCCATGCATTTTAACGTTTCTGTATATTTACCATGCATGCTAACGTCTCTATAAGTGTACTTACCATGCATGCTAACGTTGCTATATATTTACCATGGATTTTAACGTGCCCATATAGTTAACATGGATTTTAGCGTTTGTACATATTTTTACCATGCTTTTCAGCGCTTCTTGCATTCACTGTTCACCATGCATATGCATTTTGACTTACCATGCATACGGACATATAAAATGTCAATGTATACACACAGGTCATATGTATATCCAAGTATTATATATGTACACACCATGGGTATATGCTGACTATACGCACCACATATGTACGCTATTAATGTAAATACGGGCCAAACCAAAGTGTACGCTGTGGCTGTGGAAGAAGGAGTATGTATGTATCCATTATGGTGAAAGAGCCGAAAAACTGAGGACTAAGGCAGCAGTCATGCAGCTAGTTCCCCCGTATATATATTCTTGGACTCACCCTCAGTCAGTGGCAGAATAATTCTAAAGAGCAACAAGACGATCAGAAGAGAGAAGTAGTATATACCACTAGAAGAGAGATGATGACGATGAGCTGGAGGAAAAAGTACCTACCTACTACCTCTTTCCCTAATATAGGTGTATGTATACCTATACCTAATATATGCATACACCTTGACTTATACATGTACAGCAGAGGTACTTCGTTTTACAACTTTATTTCATAATGGTGCTCGCACTTATGTACGTCATTTGTATGTGTCTGCTATATATACTGTACATAACTTTTATGTATGTTACTTATGTTGGTATGTATACGTGTGTATAAGACGTGTATGCAAACACATGGACATACAATAATTATATGTATATAACAACGTGTATGTGTACAAACACTAGGAAATTTGTTGCTATAGAAAGTATAGATATGTATGGATATGTATGTGTATTAAGGCACGCATATATATGCATACATGTGTACATGTACTCTATAGATACATACATACTATTGTGGAAGATGAAGAAGAAGTGAAGGGACCCCTTGGAAAAAAACACATTCCTTCAATCACACAAGGCTCCCTTCCAATGCTTCTCCATAGGCTGCTGGATGAGCGAACAACAATGAAGCTTCATCAGGACCAAATATTCTTAAGGCCGTCATACTTTATAGAGCCCAATGTATTTATATATGTATACATGTATATACATAGTTCCTTATTCTATATTTATATACACGCCGCTTTTTATTTTTACACGGGCCTTCTAATGTTACAAGTTGCTCATTGCCAGGATTGGAAATAAAATTTATTCAATTGCTTATGGTTTGCATTTTAAAATTTAAATTGGGATGCCTTTATAATATTACAATATTTCTTTTAATTATAAAAAGATTTCCATGTATTTCTTATATTCACAAAAAAATTAAATCCAACTCCCAAACTTCAAGCAATTGTGTACTTATATCTACTACTACATTATATGTCATAGGATTAGCTCCTTTCGAAAATGGCTTCGTAAAATAGTAAAACTTCCATTATAATCAATGTGGTTTAGCTTCTTTTTTTAAATATAAAACTCAGTTTTGCTTGGTGCAATAAGTTTTTTAAGAATTTTTACAAGCCTCACAAACAGAGTCGCTGTTCAACGGGAAGATTTACCCGAACATTACTTCTGAAATATGTAAAACTATGCACTGCCAAAAATTATCATGAGTTTTAGTCAAATACAAACTTGTAAATACTGGACATTATTGTAGAAAGTACCAGAGTAGTTGTGTGTAGTGGAAATAAATTAAATTTAGAAATTCTATCAAATTTAGAAGACATATTTTTGACAGCGATATGAAGGTCCCTGGACATCATTTATCCTTGAATGCTCAACACCACAGTTGCTTGTTGGAGAACGGCGTCGAAATCCGTACGTACATACAATAAAAGAAATGAGCAAAATAAATTGTAGTATGAACTACACTGTGTAGGAAAGTTTAAACTCTTAGAAAATTTTGAGGAATATGCAACGAACCAGCAGAAGCAGGTATACATACTCTAATATGGATGTACATTCAGGGAAAATAAATACTGTAACGACATCTAAGTTATATGTGTATAAAATATATATTATATAGCGTATACATTCAATTGCCTAAAGTGAAGTACATAGGGATGTATGTAGTGTTTTTATAAGGGCTATAGTAGCTACATGTAAGTAAAGTCGTATGTATAAGAGCCAGCGGAACGTGTAACTAGGTCTCCGTTCTCCAGAAATGAAGCTCCCCTAATGCAAAACCAAACATTGGGAAAGGAAATTTCAGATTCATCCAAGCAAGCTGCAAAGAAAGAAGAATTCAGCTTTATTTGCTATTCGTCTTCTCTCTCTCTCTGTACTCTAAACCTAACAGCAACTCCGTCTCCAGTCCTTACTCACTTTGTACAACCGTCCATGGATTGAACCATGCTCCTCTACTGCTGTAGTAGCGTTGAGTAGTTGTTGTTGGTACAGTCTCCTTCTTCCAATAGTTCCAATCGTCCTTACACTACATGCTCCTCAGTGGATATGGTTTTTAAAGTGGAAGCCCTGTGCCTTAGGACATTGAGTATCCCCGTGTATAAGGTCGTATGATTGAACATCACCAATGCGCTATAAAGCTTGTTTTACTAACTTTCTGTTGTACTCTGTAGTACGGGCTCACTACATATATTTCAGTTTGCATTCAAAACGCTCTATTACTGACATTTATACAAATTTTATATCAACGTTAGGATTTTATATTAACGACAGAGCTGTTTGCATTATTAGGCTGAACATTACATATATCAAAGCAATATGCTAAAGTTTAACGTACATACCAATTTCTAACGGAGCTTTTACGTTTGACGTACATATGGACCAACGTTTAAACAATACGCTAAACTTTAACGTGCATATCAGCGTTTAACAAATCTAACGCTTGGCGTACATACAAACGTTTAAACAATGCTAACCTTAATGTGCATACCAGCTTCTAACAAATTTAACGCTTCAAAGGTATATATACAGCGTCCAATATTTATACCAGCAACAATATCTTTGCTTGTATATACCCTTGTATACAACAAGTAGAATCAACGTCGTCTGCGTATTGATGTTCAATACATCTGTAGATGTTTGTTTTAATATAACATTTATAATTATAGACATATAGACAGTATATAGATACACCTTGTGTATCCAATGCATATGACACGTTAAATGTTCCGTGTATTGGAAGTCCTGTGAAGCTTCCAGGCCCCATCCACCAAACCTGATGGTCAAATATCATCTGTTGGTGTATTCCTTGTGGGACTACGGCGATGAAGCAAATTATGGACGATGCATATATCTCCAGATATGAAGGAGGTATACACCTATATGTTTTGATTCGGATACGTTTCTTTCTTTACGCGGACACTGCTATATGGTACTGTTCCTTTTTTCGTTTATGCACCGACTACTATATGCATAAGATATATAGGTTCCGTGTGTATAGGAGATAACAAGATGTAAGAGTTTCGGTTCTTGATAAGCGTAAATATACGTTCATTTACCAGAAATACATACATACATAGCATTTCTGTATGTACGTGCATGGTACATGTACCTAATAAGTACATATATGAATGTTTGTATATCTCTTACCAAAGAGCCGTTCCTTGGTGCACGCATATTATTGTACCTAACCTACCTGATTTCTGATTGTCCGCCCGTTTTTACATAACGACTCACTTTTATTATGTACGCGTACAAAAAATACATTTATAAAAACAAGATGCGGCCTATGGAGGCTTGCAGCACTTTGCCGTGTCTTTTCGACTATTACCTTGTTCCTTATATGGTTGTTTTTCCCTGTTTTCTCCACACACACTCTTCTGCCATTATCCCACTACTATATGGTCGTCGCAGCCTTTAACAACATATAGAGAAGTATTGGTGCCATACGTATTTCATGGCCTCTTATTTAAATAATAATGTCTCTATTGTTTTGCACGCATTTTACTTATTCGTGTACTTAGTCATTTTTACTTAAAAATTATAATCTTGATAAAATCGTATTAAATTTAGATATCATATATATATTAAGCATTGTAGAAATCTCATATATAAATATCATATACCTATATGTGTACTTCCAGGTTGGAAGCCGAAGGTGCTAAGGTAATTTTCAAAGAAGATGTTTTTGGAGATAGGTATCGTAGTAGTATATGTACGTACTAAATAATAGCAATTTGTAGTAGAAACGAAGTTGTAAACAGCATTGAAAATTTATTTTGAACTGTCTGTGAGTACTAGAACTGGAAGACGGTCTTGCTGACAGCAGCCATGGAATACATAAGAATAAGAGTCCCCTTTCGATCAAATAATTCCAATCAGACAGCTTGTGCATGGTAAATTTTTTGGAACTTCAAAGGTTATGAGAGCATGTATATGTAAGAAGCTAGAGCATGTAGGAATTGACAATAATTTGGATGGGTGTCAAAAATTTCGAGAGAGCAGAATATATATTTACATATGTATTACGCATGTGTTCAACCAAGGAGGATAACTATCGAACGCATCTATTTATATATGGAGCAGGAAGCATCACATCAGCTATTGGGATGTCATTTATACGAAGCGAAAGGATGGGTAAATTTTTTAGTAGTAGTAGTAGTAGAAGTAGTAGAGTCCCAATCTGTATAATGCTGTACATATATATAAAAATATCTACTCCGTTTTTCCTCCTCAGTACATTTACATTTCTTTGCAATTGCCTTGCATTCAATTTGATTTGAATGATTAGAGCCTATGGCTCTGCTCTGGCTGCTCCAGCAACAGCAACAACACACACACACACACACTCACACAACATGAACGACAACAACACACACAAGCACAAGGAGGAAAGAAAGCTTCACACACAAGTTTCTTTCCCTTTGTATATATATGATCAATGAAAAAAGATAATTCACCTTTCGGCTTGCCGGGTGCAACGTTATTTCCCCATCATTTGCATTCCTATTGCATATATAAATATATATCTTTACAATTATGTATGTTCTGCATTGAATTTCCAACGACGCTCTTATTGTTATGTGTGTGCTTATACATAGCTTATGCTGCTCTTATGCTGCACTGAGAAAATATCAAGGGATTCTCCAAATCTTCCAGTAGTTTAACAACCTTTCTAGTATCTTTTTTGAGAATTCCCATGTACTTACGTACTTTTACGTGTGCAATGCTTATATACATATGCTTCTTATGTATGTATTATATACTTTATGTAGATACTTTATACTTATTCTTTATGTATATATTACTCTTTTTATGTATATATTATTCTTTATGTATATATTATAGGTCCAAATGCGCTGCTATCAAACGTTCAAAATCAATTTACATGCATATGTATAACTTCAATAATGCTGCAAATTTAAATTCAATATAAATTTTATGTATGCCCGCAACGTTCGATCCGTTCGTCTTATGTGCCCTTTAATATACAACAAGGGTTTTTTGTGCATGTTGTTACTCTATATATTTTATATATAAATTTACCTGAATGCATGTACATAGGCACCGCCACATCTACAATTTCGCCTTTTCTCCTCTCTCTCTTCTTGCAGTCGCCTAATTCAAAAGTACACACTTGACGGAAGGCTTGAATTTCTAAATGGAATTACTGAACAGCAGCGGAGAGCAACCGGAACAGAACATTCAATGAGCTCAATCAAAAACGTGGGATTTAAATTTTGTATTCACAAGGAGTACACGCATATACATACTTATAGACATGATTGTCGTTCATATATTATGTTACTTGGCAGACTACATTACATAAATTTCCTATATACATCTATATAATATGTATAGGTACTTAGCATATATTTGTATACTTGTATTGTACGTGTAGAATGTAAATGCTATCGAAATGCAACAGAAGCGGATGTCCGTATTATCCCTCTGCGAACTTCGATCAATGCTCCTGTCAATGATGCAGTTCTGGATTCTTTATATACGCAATCTATTTCAGATTGTCTGTTCGTTTGCTTCTTTCTTTGTCCTTCTTTGCTTTGCTTTGTTTTGCTTTGCTTTGATTTGCTTGGCTTTACTTAGCTTTGCTTCGCTTTTAATATATCTATATAAGTGCGTGTGCAACAAGTTCGACCGTTGAAAGTCCTGGACATCTGCACATATTTTTTCTCCAGGTAATTATTTTAATTCTTTGGATCTGATGAACCAATGAAATCCTGTAGCCACACGTGTAAGTATAAGAGAAGCTCATGTAGTAACTATAAAATATAAAATTTGACTATTGCCACACATTGATTTTTCAACGGGGAAATTTAGTGCAGAAAGGTAGAAACGATAAATTTATTGAGTTACCTACCTCTATGTTGAAATTATCACAAAAATGATAGTTTCGTACATTTGCACATAGTAGAAAAGTAGTGTTATATTACAAAAGGATGGGTCTTAATATAAAAATCACTGCAAATGAAACCAACAATTGAAATTTCACACCTTATAGATATTTTACAATCAAAACTTCCCTCACTATGCTGACGATGGTTCAAAAGAGCAAGAAAGTATAGAAAAACACAAAAAGCACACAATTTGAAATGAGTAAACGGTTCATTCAGGAAATTTCGCCCAAAATTTGTTATTCATTCAGTTGTGCAAAAGTGTACATACATACACATATTGTAGTATGGAGGTATATAATGTAGAATATGGCATACAATGTTTAACTGCTAAACGGAGGTAAAATACAATTGCGCAATTACATTTTTATTTCGACGTCTGTTATTGTAGCAGAAAGCAAACATTTCGGGGTTGCAAAATTGCGAAAAATAAATTCCGTCAAGCGTACTAAGGGAAATCCTATACATAAATATACCTATTTACAGCAGATAAATCAACAATATCCGCTTTTCTCAACTGCAACCAGAAAGGTTGCACACATAGTACATATGAGGAATAAAGGCAAAAAGGCTATAAAACCCATCCGTGGCACTACTGTTGATATGTCAGGATAACATTTTCGAACACATTGTATGCTTATAGATAAAGATCTGGGAAGTATATAATAGGCCGGGAAGATATATATGTATACGATGTATGTATATACACATGTGCAGACATGGATTATTATATAATATTAGCTATAAAAATAGAGTCACAAGCTGCTTGTTGTTGTGGGGAAGTGTAATTTGGGCAATTAGGATCTTAAACCGTAGGCACTTGTTGCTGCGCTGCGCGTATAGTAGTCACATAGTAAATGTGTGTATGTGTAGAAGGTTCGGGATCGGGACACATTATATATAGACCCTTGTCGTATAACACAATGTTTAGCCATAAGGAAGATTTTCTGACATTTTTGTCCCGCCGGTGCATATATGTACATTAGGACTTGTATACGTAGGTATATATACGATTGATCTCATTCATACATGGGCGAAACTTCCCCCAAAACTCATAAAGCCGCACTTGCCGGTCTGGGAGTTTGGGACTTCTCCTCATCGGGTCTCTGACACTTATTTCCTTTTAGTTAAGATTGGCTGGAGGATCATCTCTCGGACTTCATATCCTCCATTGCGTATGCATATATTTTGTATATCCTCGGTGGAGATGCAAAGTTGGATATCTCCATGTATAAACCTAAATAGTCAAAATGAGACATTGTCGGGGGAGATGCAAAAATACGATATCTCCATGTATAAACCTAAATAGTCAAAATGAGACATTGTCGGGGTAGATGCAAAAATACGATATCTCCATGTATAAACCTACATGCAAAATGAGACATTGTCGGTGGAGATGCAAATTGGGCCATCTCCATGCGCGAACCTAAATGCAAAATGAGCCAACCACAATTAATTCAGTGTAATAAGATGAGATATCCTGCTGTTTAAATTGCATTAGAAATTGGAAACGGAGGGAGCTTTTGTATTTCAACAATTTACAATTTCAACTGCAAAGCAAGTGAAAATTAATAGTGGAGTTATCCCATAATACCTTGCATTTACATTGATGATGGATATCCCACACTTTGCAGTTTAAACTCAGACGGAGATAGCCCACTTTGCATCTCCACCGCAGATAAAAGCAGTACCATTTTAAAGGAATTCCTCATAATGTTCCGAACTATTCTGAAGTCCAAGGGTTACTTAAACACTCTATATAGTAATTCCTAATAAATGAGGGTCTTAGGAGAACGCGTCACTATATGGCGTGTGTCTCTTTTTTCCTGAGGAGGATCTTCCAGGTTTTCCAGCGGACCGTTAGGGCAGTGCATTAATATGCTGTACACACATATGTACATACACTGCACTTGTAACTTTTCGTTTGGGTCCTGGCAATGGCAAAGGCGAAGGCAAGAAGGTTCCCGGACCCAAGAAAAGGCAAAATGGAGGTGAGGAGCCTATTATCTATTTTATTGTAGCACTATTTAAAGCTAAATAAACATATAAATGATACAATTTTAACCAACCCACATGGGTCTCTTCACAAATATGGGATAATGTTTTGAGGGCGGGACGGACCGAGGGATATTATGGGTCAATCAGAGAGTGGCTCGTGCCGGGTATATTTAGAGTATACACACATTTATTTCATATTTTATTGTGTATTGGAGAGCAGCGATGGATGGGCCACACTTATTATATTTACACACACATTTACCTGCTACATCGCCTTTTAGCGTATAGATGAGAGACACACCACTGACCTGCTCTTCTGGCCGTGGGTCGGCCATGGATGGAAATGCCTTCGTCGGGGTCTAATACACTTGAGACCATTTGATGGACATGAGAAGGGTTTGCTACAAGCTACAATGCTAAATATACACAATAAGGCTTAGTGTCTGTAATAATGAAATTACCTAAATTACCCAATTTTTTTCCGTTTTATTAAAGGCGCGTGCCAACTCATGGGGCCAGCCCGCACTTTTTATCCGAAAATTGTAATAATGGCGTCAATGAATTAGAGAATTGTTAAAGCACAAAACATTTAAACAAATTATTTAAAATGTATTAAAACCAATCAACTACAATCATTAAAAAATTAAGTGAAATCAATTAAAAATGGAGTAAAATCATTGAAAAATTAATTTAAAGGAATAAGTATTACATAAATTACAAGGAAATTAAATTTCTCATCAGAAATTAAAATTCTGGCCAAGTGAGCCACTTTTCGGTACCTCATATAAGCTATCAGAAAATAGTGATCGGTGGTAAAATTTGGAGCTTGTGGATTATGAGGTGTAAAGTCTTGTTTAGTAAATACAATGGAGACATAAGAGCCTATATAAAAACCTTTCATTTGATCAATTTTTTGCCCACACTTTGCTCTCTTATTATTCATACATATAAGAAAGGTCTAGTTCTTGTAAGGCGTCGGGCAAGGGGAAATCGAAGGACTTGGGATAAAAAAGGTAAAGAGGACTGCTACATTTTAGTATAACCAGAGCATATGTACATACCTACATCTTCATATATGTTAAATATAAAATATATAGCATTACATTATTGTCTAGTGCCCCAGTCCCAAATACATGGAGCGGGGACTTTTATCTAAGAGGCACACGCTTGTTGCCGGCACAAGACCCGGAGTGTCCCGTGCCGCATGGGCCAAAAATCCTCATCATGGTCTATTTTGAAGCATGGGAACTTTCTGATGTGATGTGTGACTTTGCTGTACGCGGTCAGATCTACTAAATTGCACCATCATCGTTTGTTCTAAGACTGGTGTCCATCCCAAGAAGAAGTGGATTTGTTAGTGTAATTTTAAATTTAATTTACAATATTGAAAATTGTCTGCGTACAATTTTAAAATTACATTAATAATTATAAGTAACAGCTGGTAAACTACGCACAATAATAATTGTTAACAATTTAGATAATTACTATATCTAAAATGGAAGACTTCCGGAATCTTTTGAAAACAAAATGTTTAAACGTTTACGACAGTTGAAAAGAAAAAAAGCCGGAGTGGATGAGCGTTGTTCAACCCGTCAATTTTTTTTCTAAATCAAAAACTTTCCCCAAATATTATTGCAATTCAAAGTGTTAAACATTTTAGCAACGCTTCACAAGATCTTCATGTTAGTTGTTGAATATATACAATGTATGTCTGTATGGAGAGGATTTCCAGTCTGGAACAAAGTCCTCCCAAAGTATCTCTAAACTATGTACATAGGGAATAGACAAAAATCAATGGACAAAAAATGCTCTCAAACCTTGAATTAAGTCCGCTTGACTACCTCCGTAAAGAAAAGAGTTGTCATATGATGATGCTTTTTGACCCGTTTGCTTGTTTTTATTTTTTCACCTCAGTGTTTTTGTTCGCCGTCATACACGTTCCTCAAGCCTTCACACACACTTGGAGCATCATCGCAGACTCCTCTGCTCAGCACAACATAGTATGACATATTGTGTGCGGGTGAAGTATTTAAAAGTACCCATTTTTTGCTTTGAAGGGATAGAATTTGGTACCTTTCGGATCCTTCGCCGACGATAGAATGTAGCATAGGTATACATAGCAAAGACAGTAAGTATGTGAATATGTTCCCGGTAGCTGCTCAACATCTTCGCAGTTGTGCTTGCATGAGAGTTTTTGTAACGTATGAGATACAAAAGTTGATACTGCCACTGTTGTTGATGTAAAGTGTTTTGTATTGCTTAAGTTCACATTCACTCCTACCTATGTCCATACATATGAATTGATCTTCCGTGTATAAAAGATACACGGATCCTCTCCTGTGTACTGCTGTTCCTGCTCCTGCTCCACTAAAGTTGAGAGGCTGAAAGAGCATCCATGCCGAGAGAGTAAACAAACCGGATTTTTTCTTCTCGTCCTTTCTCAAAACAGTAGATTATATACAGTTTAGTGCCGACCGACCCTGCTTGTCACATTGTCTCTGCAAGGATTAAATAACAAACTCTTGGTGACAGCTTGTCTTCTTCTTCTACTTCTTCTGGTTCTGGCTCTGGCTGGAGCTCCGATCCACAATTATTACACCTATATACTATAACTATAGACGATATACATCACACGAACAATTTCGATTTTTTTTGCTTTCGGGATTGAAAATTACATACATGTAAAAAAAATTGAAGTACGTACGTATATCTTCTATATACGTAATTTATATGTAAAAAAATGCAATACTAAATATTTTTTTTCCAATACTAAAATATCATATCATCTAGTAATAAGCATTATTGTAAACGGTTAAATATTATATATAGCAAAGACTAATATTAGCCAAAAATTCAAGGAAATATATACGGTTGGATTTAAAAAATGGAGTTAAAAAAATAGAGTTAACTCATATTTAAAAAAAAACAAATCTGTAGAGATACAAGATTGGAACGGAGTAATATTAAATCATAGGCAATTGTTTATGTTTACAGATTGACGGAGTGAGCAGGCTCGGTTGGGATTTATAAATTCCCTCCTCTATGTCTATGCATCTTGTTGTTTGTAAGTATAAATAAAAGCAACAAATAACACAGGAACAGCAGAACTTATTGCATGTGGAGAAATAAAATGGAGAATTCAAAAGACGTCCAGCATCCGTAGTACCCCAAAGAATCATAAGGGAATCCAGCGGTGTTAATGCCAATAAAGAAAAATACTGGTAGAGCTGCTTCTTCTTCCTTCGTCCATGATCACGCTACGTTAGTCACCCTCGTCGTCGGGCATCAATACGTATGTATGTACATATAGGGCTGGCTGAAAAGAATCCTCCCGGTAATATTTACTATACATACACAAGAACAACGATATTATTATTCATCTGTACAAACATAGATATACATATATTTAATTGTACATATGTTCAGCGCATATATTATGAATTAAAATAAATTATAATTTTTTTACATTAAAATGACAGAAACAAAATAAATTATAAAATAAAAACGTCAAATGAACATTTTCTGTTCCATTGCAAGATGAGATATCCACTATAGCTCAGGGCAAGATGAGATATCCCGTTTAAATTGCTTTTTTAATATTTTTAAAGATTTCCATTTAATTAATTTAATTTATTAGGATTTATTTTTAAGATTTGTAATATTCCCATATACAGATGTGAGAGGAGAAATCCAACAATCGTCATTCAAAACTCAACCTGGAATTGGCTATTGGAATCTGGTGATCCTTTCCGATTTCACTTTCACATGGAGGGGTAAAATTAAATATGCATAAAATAAAGTATGCATGTTTATAAAATTATGCAAATGAATATCTTATACACATATATATGTGTTATTCTTGTTAAATTGTCGCCACCACACTACGATGCCGTTGTCAATAAAATATTGGGATGAGAAAATCTACGGAACCTTTTCGCTTTCATCCCTGCAACAACATACAACCCTTGCCCTGCCAATAAGGGTCTTGAGGTTTCCGAACCTGCGTTTTAAATTACCTCTCCGGGAGTAATTATATGCCCTGATTATGAATAAGAATAGGTGAATTTGAATGGCGGCTGGCAGCACAGGTAGTTGATTTTATTATGTAAATTGTATAAATACTTATGCTCTCGAATGTTCTTCCATATCAAATATTCACCTCTATGCATATAGCTACAAGTGATTATTACATATTAAAATGAAAAGTATTGAACCACGATTATTTTCCCTTTCATTTGAATCATCCTCCCCGACCTTCATCATCATCATCAACATCATCAAGATTTTCAAACTTATTTTTTCACATGCATCCTTATTCCTTGTCGTACCGATTCTTGCCGATTGTCCTTTCATGTGTGTGAGAAAATTTGAGATTCACTTTGTTGATCTTCCCAATCGTCACAGTGTGCTTATTTAAATTCAATCAGCCCTCTCTTCAATTGATGCTTCCGATGTTTTTATTTATTTCAGCCCCATGTCCACATGTATAACAACATATATATAAGGGCAAAGGTACACAGATTTTTTATCCCAATTTCTCTTCTTCCATCAACACAATTTTCTCATGGAATGTCGAACTTCTCCTTTTGTTTTCGACCGTAATTTATGCAGCACCAATTTTGAGGACGCGGCAATCTCAAGGTATAAGGTTAAAAAAATAATATTGTATCTTGAATCATCTCGAATATATTTACATTTTTTTTATAATTATAAATGCATATATATGTTGTATTTAAATTGTCATGCATTTATATACTTATATAAATATACTGACCCCGCAGTAGGTAGCACAACCTGTAAAACAAAATTCTCAACCCCGACGATGACGCAAGTACAGAATCCCTGGGTTTATTCAGAAAATCATTGAAAATGAAGATTCATCTTGACAACGAGAAGATCATCAGGTTCCATATGATTCTTAACCTAGGGCACGTTTTGTAATTTTATATTGTTTTTTTCCATAGGTGTAAAACCACGTGTATTCTTAAATTACATTATGATATGATGTTACTTATTATTATGTACCTCTTCATATTTCATATCTTGGAATATAATTTTTCATGTATTTCCATTATACACGGTTCATCCTTTATTTTGAGAGAAAATCCGAATCTCCAGTCAACCATCGTCCTCCTTGCATGTTGTGTGGTACGCGAGCAGATCATTTGGGGGGGGGGCAGGGGGAAGGATTTTCAAGCGGCGACTGATGACGACGAAAGTAGAGAAGCCAAAAGGTGTCATATTATATTGAAGCTATTAAGTTATCATCTATGTACATCTTCATCCGACCGTTTTTCAACGACGAAAATCAATTTTTGATTTTATATACTTTTAGATATTTTTAGTATTCTGGTATTACTTTTAATTTCTATATTTTCTACTCCAGGTGATACATTCCTGAAAAGGATGAAATTATGGGGAAATTATTAGATCAATCCTATACTATGGAATCTGTGGATCAGGAGGGGGGGATTCATTCAAACATAAGCAGAGAATTTCAAGAGGAACGAGAAAAGAATTTGAAAAGAAACGAGATAGATGTAATTTCAAAATGATGGAGTCGGAGAAGAATGACGAGGAGACGAGAGCGCGGGTGGGAGACCAGATGATGATTTTCAGAGGAAAGAAGGGAGAATAATAATTTTTTGAAAATTAGAAATAATGAATATTCTGAAGGGAAGGAGAAATTCTAGAAGTATGTATATACATATATGCATATACTTAATGCGGATGAGACTATATGTGAGGACGACGAGGTTAACATGTTATTGTTGTTCGGGGGAGTGAGACAAAAGGAATTAACTTATACTTCTGGACTTGTTGATGGTAAGGAAAAGTATAGGATTTATATATGTATACACATATATGTTCATATGTACTTATGGTGTCGAGTTTCATTTCTTTGTAGAAATTCTTTTTGAAAGTATATATAAAGAATCCCCCCATGTTCAGCTTTAGTATAGTCTATAGTTCTTATACACATATAAGAATAGTATAGGAACAATATTCTCCTACATATACATACAATGTTTTATTTTCAGAGGGAATTTTGCCAGCGGCCAGTTCAACAAACCAAAAACGACACTGAGAAAAGTGCTGCCGGGGATTTTATAAATAATGTTCCAGTATAATAAATATAGAAATTCATTTATTTTTGAGAATGCTGCTGCTATTGCTACTGAACTGATGATGATGACGGGGAAATATATAGGGAATGTATTATTTCTTATTGTTGTGGCTACCATATGTGTTTATTATATGGTACCAATGATTTATTTCGTGTATTTCTCAATAATGAATTTGCTAGAGAAAATAAAAATTAAACACACCAAATTTTACACTTAAATTTACATTTTTTACACTTAAACTTACATTTTTCACACTTAAACTTACATTTTTTACACTTAAATTTACATTTAAATGGGAAATTTTACACATATTTTACTTAAATTCGTAAAACTTAAAGTAAAATTCGAATGCAATAAGTTTGGAAGTTACATATTTGTCCACAAATGTTCTATCTATATTGGTCGGATTAAATTCCGTACAGAGGATTAAGAGACAAACAATATATAAGCTTTTACTTAAAAACTTTTACGAGGATCTGCTCCTGCTACTTCTCTTTAATGGAAGCAGGATTTATTTTTACGCCGGAGCTATGTATGTATTGGCTTTTGTGGTGAAGGAGACAATATAATAATGTTGTTAATCCCCCTACTATAAGTATGTATAAGGAAGGGACTCCACATGTTTTCCATGGAATTGTGGCGGAAATTTAATCTTTTTAGCTGGTAAATATTGTCAATGTACTACATATGTATAAGTAGATATGTATATAGTTCTAAATGTAATTTACTATTGTAAAATATTTTTATTTTTCTTATCCATATATAGGGAACATAGTAAATATAAATATTATTATTATTTAAAATATTTATGAAAACCAGGAATATTTTTTGTATTTTTCAAATAACATACCTACTTATGTACCGGACATTGTATTTATTTCTAGCAGGGAATTGTTTCTAGTACAATTATATCCATTGACAATCCCTATATATAAAGTCAATTAAATGGCGTCCTATCGCTGACACTGTAAACCGTAGAACGACAGTAAATAAAGCTTATATTGTTAAAAGACAAAGCAATTAAATCATAACTATGTATATGTACATAATATAGGAATTTTCGAAGCGTCCTGTGGAAAAATTATAGCGAAGGATCTTAACGTACAAAATTCTCTGTTGTAAGTACTATATAGGGAGATGGAAATTGGTACTTTAGGATCCTTCGCGAACGAAATTCTATATGTTTTGTATACTTATATATATGTACATAGAAGGTGTATTAAATGTTAAACAGAGTTCTAGAATATTTTCTTAAATAGTATTGCTTTTATCCATGCATATATGGCTTTTATTGCGTATGGATTTCTTTTATGTGGTATATATGGGCCTATAATATATTAATATATAAACTGGACAGAAGGAATGAATTAGACCTAATAAAATTACTACTTTACTGTACATTTTCCCAGTTGTTCCCAGAACGTTGAACGTACATACTACATGGAGATAAGGTGGAAGAATCCGTGTATTTTACTTTTCTAGAAATATATTGGTGAGTGGATTTATTGTTTCATGTTGGATTTTATATTGGAAGTGAAAAGCCGGTATGAAGAGACAATAATAATAAGAGATCAACTGTTGAGCATGTTTTCTTCGTCACACTCCCCTGCTCCTCAATGTCATCGACTATAAAAGCTCTCTCTCTCTCTCTCTCTCTCTATTCCTCTTCTGGACTGCAATCTCATCGGCAATATTTATGACCCCCTGTCATTCCACGGAAATAAAGTTCTTTGAGGTTATAGGTATAGTATAGTAAGTATACGTTTTTGAATGGGGGCAATTGAGATTTTGTTCAAGAGCATTTGTCCTCCACGTTCAAATTCTCCTTGACTATTGCTATATGCAATATAAATAATATAATAAAATTCATTATAAATACACAAATTGTGAACTCATTCTTTAACGTATACGAGATTCCTCTTTATTTTATTATTATTTATTGAAAAGTCTCCTGTTTGTATTAAAATTGTTAAAATTTGCATAAAATATTTTGTAAATTTTTATCTAAAACAATTATAATGATAATAGTAATTATTACTTTTTTTTAAAAAAATCCTGTATATGTATTAATAAGTATATTAGTTATCATTTAGAAGCTGCTCCTGGTGATTTCGATGTAAAAAGGATGTACCTAATTAGGTATGTATTTGTTCCGATATTTTATTGCCCATTTACGGTACACAGTAAATAAAAAGCTGGAGCAAAACTATAAAAGAGCGATAAAACTAATAAAAAGCGTCAATTTCGTAACACTCGAGAGGAGCGTGACATCGACTACACTCAAGCATTGGAGTGGAGAGAGTACATATAAGGATATACATATAGAGAAAAAAAGGATTATGACAGTGTTTTTAAATTTTGAAATGAGAAATAGGATGAGAAACCGAATATGTATATATGTGCATATATATGTAGTTGTTGGGAAATGAATAAAAGATGTATTGAATTTAAAGAATGTCTTTAAAATACGTATTTCGAAGAACACTACAGATATGTGTGACTAAAATAGTCAGATTTAACAACGCTGTCCTCAATGTTGTCATTTATTATTGTTTAAAACTTATATTGTGTCCACTTAAATTACAGCAATATAACTGTACTTGAGCTACTGCAGACTCTTCTGGACATTCAAGAAAGTATGTGTTTTTGAGTGTGAGCGTGCAAGAGTAATATTATTGATGGCAATTTCAGTGTATAGTACAACTTAAAAAAACAGTTTATGCTTTTATTACTGTGCTTTACTCCCACTTGACTTTTACACTATACTATATATGCAGTTCTTTTGAACTTCAAGAAAAATAACTTGGGCTGTTGGACGACGAATTTGAAGAGTCCATGAGGGGATTTTATAAAAATGTTCATATCATTCATGCAGGTTTGGGGAATTGGTCAGGCATTTTCAATTTTTGTAATTATTTAAAAAAATATTTATTTATTTATTATTTTTTATTTATTTATTTAATATTATTTATTTATTTATTAGTATTTATTTATTTATTATTTATTTATTTATTATTATTTATTTAT
>JAQGAK010001430.1:0-32940 GCA_034696945.1 Lipothrix lubbocki | reverse complement strand
ATTTATTTTATTATTATTATTTATTTTATTATTATTATTTATTTTATTATTATTATTTGTTTTATTATTATTATTTATTTTATTCTTATTATTTGTTTTATTATTATTATTTATTTTATTCTTATTATTTGTTTTATTATTATTATTTATTTTATTATTGTTTATATATATTTATTTGAATAATGTTGTTATAGTAATTATTAATTTTGGAATTTTGTACAGTCGGATCCGTCGAAGCCGGGAAGATTGATTTCCGCTCAGTTCTTGAAGAATTAGGCCGGAAACAGATCCTTCGTTTTAGCATGCAATCATTTGTTGCTGCTGAAAAAATCCTCCTTGACCAGAATCATAAATATTTTAAGAACCAACGACTTACGAAGGAGAGTTTCGTAGGTGGAATTGCAATTGTGGATTTTAAAGGATTTTCTTACTGGCAATTACAATCAATCAAAGGTACACGAAAATCTTCGTTATTTTAAAATTGTTCAGACATTTCAAAGTGGTTTTTACAATCTATTATTGATGGACGTGCAAGAGCTTAATTAATCAAATATTTTGTTTCAATTATTTCTTATAGGAGTCCAACTTAGTATTGAACTATGTCAAATGATGGTGAATTATTTCCCGGAATTAGGATCTCATATGATTTGCATAAATTGTAAGTTTTGCATCTTTATTGTTTTTGTACATTCCAATGCACATAAAAAAATTATACTTAACTTAAATTCAAGTTTTTTAATTTTAAACAAGGATAATAACATAATTAATATATTTATTTTTGCAGGTAACCGAGTTTCACAGATGATAATGAAGATGCTGAGACCAATAGTCGAATCACCCCATTTAAAAATAGAAATTTACGGAGATAATAAAGCAGAATGGACAAATGCCATCTTATCTAAAATAGCACCTGAACAAATTCGCGTACCTTTTGGAGGAACTAAAACTGGCAAATTTGTATACGTTAGACCTGATTGTTTAATACCGCCACACCTAAGAAAGAATACAGAACCGGAACAAGAAAAATCTGATTTAATACTTAATGAGGAATAATTAGTACAATACACACCATAATTTTAAATTAATAATTTTAAATTTTACACTATAACTTTAATTTTTTTATTTCGCTTAAAATCGCAAACAGTATTATTGTAAATGTTGGTCTCAGTATATTCTCATTTATTTTTAATGCCTTAAAGAAATTAAATCCACAATTTGTAAACTTGACTTTTATTTTATAATTAATTATTATCGTTTTAAAATCATAATTAGATTTATTAAGAGTTTGAATAATTACAATAAATTATTGTAATTTAACCTTTCACCATATACAGTAAAGTAACATATGGTCAGTGGTGATCCTAAGCAGGTTATCTCCACCTACACCTAAATGCAAGATGAGATATCAGCATCAGATCAGTGTATAAGATGGGATATCATGCCGTTTAAATTGCATTAGAAACTGAAAACGGAGGGATACTTTCTATTCAAAATTTCAACTGCAAGGCAATTGTGTAAATTATTCAGTGGAGTTATCCCATACCTTGCACTTCAAATTATGTGGATGTCACAATTTGCAGCTATATAGACGCACATGGAGATAGCTCACTTTGCATCTCCACCGACGATATGACGAAAATGTGTTAGGTATCAAATAATTTACTAAATGGTTATAATTAATTAGTGGAATAACCACCGTCGATAAAAATATTTTCGCCATTAATCATCGGAGCCAAATCGCTGAGGAGGAATAAAATTGTATTGACTACTTCGTCCAGCTCACATATTCTACCCATCGGAGTCCGGCTCACCACTCGCTGCTTTACTTGAACTCCAGGACCTTTTTCGTAAAAGTTCCTCGCTAAATCCGTCATTATAATTGTAGGGTTGATGGCATTCACACGAATATTCTTCGGACCGAGCTCCAAGGCCATGGATTTCGTCAGCATATCCACTGAAGCTTTGGTGATGTTGTAGCCCACGCTTTGTGGTACACCGAATCGAGTGGCCTGTGTCCAATTTATTCAATGTTATTACTGTCTCAATTGCAAAAATCTAATATAATCGTTCGTCGTTGAAGAGGCAAATATAAATGTCCCCAGAGTTGCTCAACTGCAAGAATGACCACAGCTCCCGAAAAATATTTTTGAAGATTGGAATGCAAAATTGGCTATCCCGTTTATTTACCATTGCAAAGATACATGTGCGGTAGAAACTACGGGAATATTTTCCCTTGCTGCCATACGTATGACTTAGCAGTGGTTTTCCATAGCAGCAGCGGGATTTTGCTTGCCGTATAAATGTGCTATACTCATGAGAATGTAAACAAAGCAGCCATGCTTTTAAACAACATCGTCAGTTTTGCATTGAAATATTTGTGAAATATCTTGTAGTACCATAGTAATTCGTATTGATTTTTAGCAACTGTAGAGATATTTATATTTGCCTCTTCAACGACGATATTGTAATTGTAAGAACTAATAAAATATTAAGAACTATATAGGAATGTGAATTTTCTGCTGCTTACAATTGAAGAAACATTAACAATGGTCCCAGCTATATTGTTGTCCATCATCTTCTGCGCAACCACTTGTGATACATTAATAATAGCTTTGACATTGACGTTTAATAACCTGTGGACGACATGAAAAAGCGTTTCAGTTTTGACTACATTTACACACATATTTTTAGATTATTAAATTTAAACAATTGAATTTATTTAATATAATTTAATTTAATTACTTCATATAAAAATGGGATTTACTTGTCAAAATTTTCTGGAGTCGTTTCCATGAAAACTTTACCAAAGGCTATACCAGCATTATTCACAAGGCAGTCCAGGACGTCCAATTTGCTCACAGCGGCTCTCGTGGCATCCCAATCTTCCAGATCCACACAAATAGTTTTTACTCCAGGGCACTCATTCTCCAAGGTTTCTAACCAATCCTGATTTTTGCAGAGAGCAAACACCAATGCTCCTTGAGCATGTAACGTTTTGCACAGAGAGCGTCCGATGCCTTGAGAACATGAATAAATTATAATTATTAAAATATTTGAGTATTAATTAATAAGTCAGATTAAATTAATCTATTCACGATGGTTAAAGTATCTAATTTAATTAGTTATTATTTAAAATAATATTAGTACATAATAAATATATTTACCACTTCCACCTCCAGTTACAAGAACTTTTTTCCCAGCAAAGTTGATTTCTTTCGCCATTGTAGCACTGCGGAAAAACTTAAAATGAACTTCCAAAATCAAAATCAAGCAATCCCATAAAGTCCAAACAACGTGCTCATCGGTGCGGTGGATCAAAATCAAAAATACGTGTCAATAGGTATGATTATATTAACGAAAGCAAAACATATCCTGTTGTTATCTTTTTTGCTTCAAGTACAATTCACCTTGTAATAGTTTTGACTGACGATAATGAGTATTGAATTGGTTTCCAAACTGATTCATTTTTGCCGACATCAAAATCCTTCCGATAAAACATAAAAGTGTAATGATGACATATAGAAGTGTATGTATTGCTTACAAAAGTAAGTACACGCATGATATTTTGTCATTGAAGAGGCAAATATAACTATCAGCACAGTTGCTAATTTGAACTAAGAATGCCTACAGCCCCCTAATATTATTTTTAAAATTTGGAATGCAAAAGTGACTATTCCGTTTATTTACCATTGAAAGACTCATTGGCGGTAGAAACTGCTGGAATAGCTTCCCTTTTCTACAACGTGCATGAGTTAGCAGTAGTTTTCCAAAGCAGCAGCGGGATTTTGCTTGCTGTATAAATGCTCTATACTGATGATAATGTAAACACATAGGCCATGCTTTTAAACCACATATTCACTTTTTATAGTACCTTTTTTAGTAGTACCACAGTAATTCTTATCTTTTTAGCAACTGTGGAGATAGTTATATTTACCTCTTCAACGACGATTAGATACTTTTTCAATGTTCCAGTACTTGATTTGAGAATGACTGGGAATTTCCGACAATCATCTTGATCTGAAGTTAATACTGATGTTGTATCATCCTATTATTTGTAATAATGATTGTGTAATATAGTGATTGGTTTTATTAACATTTGTAATTTAGAGTATTAATTATGTTGTTTTTATTTAAAAACAAAGTTTTACATTATTTTCAATTTTCAACAGTGGCTATAACCTCCTTCCATGTACAACGTTTCGCCATGAATAACAGGTGCAGTATCACTTAATAGAAACAAAATCGTATTGATGACTTCGTCAACTTCACAAACTCTGCCTAAAGGAGTACGGTCCAGGACTCTGTTCATTAAGGATATTCCCGGCTCTTTCTCATAAAAGTATTTACCCAATGGAGTCATGATTATTCCGGGGTTGACAGAATTGACACGAATATTTTTTGGTCCGAGCTCAACAGCCATTGATTTTGTCAGCATGTCTAACGATGCTTTGCTCAAGGCGTATGCTGTGGCGGTGCGCAGGGGGAAGCGAGAAGCCTAAATAAGTTTCAAATACAATGTTCTTAATAGAAGTTATTTCAGAATTATTAAATAAATAAATTTATTTGTATGAAATCACAGTACTAAAAAAATTTAATTCGAAACTTATTTGCAAGAAAACACTTACCAATGATGAAATATTCACAATACTTCCACCCTGATTATTGTCCAGCATTTTTTGCACCACAAGTTGAGATGTATTGATAACTGATTTGACGTTGATATTCATGACCCTACAAGTGAGTAAATACATTTTAGATAGACATCATTAATAGATGTAGCAGATCAGGAAAGCAATTAAATTATTATAATAAAAATAATACATTTAAAATAATTCCATAAACAATTATTATTAATCAATGCAAAATATTCTACTAGTTATAATCTTCTAAAATTAAATTAAATTAATTTGAACAATTTTTAAAAATCTCAACGAACTTATCAAAATTTGCTGGTGTCGTCTTCATGAAGTTTTCTTCAACCACAAACGCAGCATTATTAACCAGACAGTCAACAACTTCGAGGTCCTTCAAAGCTGCACGAGTAGCGTCCCAATCTTCAAGATCCACACATATGATATGTAGTCCAGGACATTCTTTCTTTAAGGACTCCAACTTTTCCAGACTCTTCGATAAAGCAAATACTTTGGCTCCATCCCCATGTAATCTTTTGGTTAATTGTCGTCCGATTCCTAAATACAAAATATAAAAACACGGATAATTAAAGATACACAAATAAATACTTTTAAAAATTAGTGATAATCAATAAGACTTTAATATAATTGCTAGACCAAATAAAATAATTTGTAAGTGTAATTAAAAATAGTGATCACTATTACCACTGCCAGCTCCAGTAACAAGAACTTTTTTCCCGGCGAAGGAGATTGTTACCGACATTTTGAGGGCGATGACTATTTTAAATATCAATCCGGACTTTAAAATTGTTAAAATTAAAAGTTGGTATATATTTATACTTGCAGCAGGTAGAAGGATGACTGAAGCTCAATGATCAACAAGAGACATGCCGGTATGCGGATTTAAATGAATCAAATCAAGGTCTTATCATATTTGTTTTGCACATGTCACATGTGTGTGTACATTATAATTGAATTGTGATCAAACTTTGTCGATCACTTCAAAAGGTTACCTTGGGCGATAATAAGGATTTTTTGAATCATTTATCATCATTGACTTGAACATTTAAGCTTACAAGCCACAAATATGTTCAGAGTGTAACTTTGTTTGGTTGCTGATGCTACTCGATATATTTATTATGAAGGCAGAAATTATTAAAAAATATGAAATTTCAGATTGATAAATAACAAATACATATTTTATACCTAAATTTCGATGGATATTTTCGAGAAATGTTTTTGGAATACTGGCATTTATTAATATCGACATTTTTTGTATGAACATATTTTTAACAAAACTTCCTTTTAAATATTAAAAGAAATTGAAATTAATATGTCAATTATCTATAGACCGTGCGGTAACCCCCATCAATGAAAATACTCTCGCCATGAATCATAGGCGCAGCATCGGACAATAAAAATAAAATTGTATTAATGACTTCATCAATTTCACAAAATCTTCCCAGAGGTGTACGCGCTATCGCGTATCTTTTGGTGAGATCTCCGATTTGACTTCCATCGAATAAAGTTTTACTGACGACTGTCCCAGCAACAATATTAGGATTGACACCGTTGACCCGAATATTCTTAGGTCCAAGTTCCATTGCCATGGATTTTGTTAGCATGTCCGTAGCAGCTTTGCTCATGGCGTAGGTCACACTTTGACGCGTGCCGGTCATCGAGGACTAAAATTAGAAAAATAATTTTTTATAAATCAATGTTGAGAAATAATTACTGTCAATGCGTTTTAACTATAGCGCTTACCATGGAAGAAACGTTGACAATAGCGCCGCTTATGTTGTGGTCCATCATTTTTTGGGCAATAATTTGCCCCACATTTATCATTCCTTTTAAATTCACGCTCATTACCCTGCATTATTCCGTATTAGAAAATCAAATTAAAAGTTATTTTAATTTGTATCAGTATTTAAGTTTTAAATATTTAGACATATTGTGTACTTGTCAAATCCTTCAGAAGTTGTTTCCATGATCGTCTCCGTAACACCAACTCCAGCATTATTCACCAGGCAATCCATGGGCTCGAGTTTTGAAACTGCTTCTCGCGTTGCCGTCCAGTCTTGCAAGTCCACACAAATGGTTTTTATTCCCGGACATTCAGTTTCCAAGGACTGCAGCCACTCTGAATTCCTGCACAGCGCATTGACTTGGGCGCCTTGAGAGTACAACCGCTTGCATAGTGCGCGACCTATCCCTGTTTTTATTAATTTTATTTTCTATTAAATGTTATCATTATTTATTTACACAATTATAAACTAAGAGCGTACTTTGACGACATACGAAGTTTGCCTTTTGACAATATAGAAAAAAATAACAAAATGAGTGAATGTTTTCAATCAGTTTTTACCATTTCCACCTCCCGTAACAAGTATTCGTTTGCCTTCAAAGGAAATATTTAGGGCCATATTTAAATATTTGTGTGTCTATATAGTAATATTGAATTTATTACTGTGTACTGGTATACGGCTTTAGTTTCCCAATAAAATTTAGTTGGATAAAAATAGTATGCTAGTGATTATTTTTTAATTAACTCACTGGTCACAAGATCTGTAGAATAGTGTTAGTATACCGTTACTTACAATTAGTAATTATTGCGTTGTACTTGACAAAACTCAGAGCGTGACTATCGAATCAAGTCAGAACACATTGTATTTGTATGTGTTATTGAATAATTAGCACTAATCATCCTCACTCCAACTCCAACCCTGATGCGTTATCAAGCATCAGGGGCACCGTGATATTTTTCATTCAGTTCTATACCTTCAACCTACTTGTGTTTGTATACCTAAAATACAGTATCAATGTATTCCATTAGTAAGGCTGGGAAAAGCTAAGTAAATTGCTATATTGGAGATCCAAAACTAAAATTTTAAAATCGCAAAAAACGCAAAAATACGAGAAAATTTCCGAAAAAACGCAAAATCCTGCAATATATACAAAACATCCCCCAAAAAACCGCGAAATTTGATGTCCAGCAACTATTTTCGAAATTTGTTGCACTAAAACGTCAATTTTAGCCAAATAATTAATTCTTAAATGATTTTCAACTACTTTTGGCGTTGAAAAGCTGCTGACATTAAAATAAACTCGGTAATAATTGTGAAAAGGTTGTTTAAAACCGGAAAATATAGCAAGAATAAATAGAAAATTAAGAATAAAAATCGCAAAATAGGGCAAAAATAAATGGAAATCCGCCCGAAAAACGCAACAAATTGATTGCATTTTCGCAAAATTTTGAGGTTAAAAAAGCGAAATGGTCCCAGCTCTATCCATTAGTGATCAAAGGTTCTAACATTCTGGGGAAATTTTATAAGTATTTGTACACTGATTTATCTGCAATGTAAATCCTTAGATAGAACACCAACATTGAATAATAGACACAAAAAGAAAGATATATTTATAGTAGTATTTTTTAACTGCAAACATGTAACTTCATTAATTTTCAGTTAAATTTAGTAAATAAATAAAAAGGAATTAAATGCCTACATGTGTTATTGTTAACACATTGTTTTATGGAAATTTGCTATTTATTGTATTGTATAACAACAACCAGGAGCCATAGTGTGTTATATACTTATACATATCAGGAAGTTGTTGTTGAAGAAGCAAAAGTAACTATCGCCACAGTTGCTAAAATTCGATAAAAATGACTACAGCTACGGATTTTTATTTTTAAAGTTTTAAATGCAAAAATGACTATCCCGTTTATTTCCATTACAGACACATATCCGGTGGAAACTGCTGGAATATTTCCCCTTTCTACTGCACGTATGACTTAGCAGTTAGTTTTCCGTAGCAGCAGCGGATTTTGCTTGCCGTATAAATGAGCTATACTGATGACAATGTAAACAAAGCGGCCATGCTGTTAAACGACATAGTCAGTTTTGCATTGGAATATTTACGAAATTTCTTAGAATTACTGTAGTAATTTAACTTGGCTTTTTAACAACTGTGTAGATAGTTCGATTTGCTTCTTCGACGATGTTAGAGTACTTTCATTTTGTACTATAGTCCAGGACAGGAGAATAAATTGCAAACCAAAAATTAAAGGAAATAATGTGGAACATATCCCGGGAGGATTAAAGGTTCTATTTAAGCAGCAGCTTCCACAAAGCTCTGTATAGCCCACCTGCAGTGTTTGAAATGAAACAGCAGCCGCACCGCAACAAAAAAAGGACTTCCTCCCCCCTTCAGACTCTACCCGGTTCCTGCTCACGTGCTCTCCGTCAAACGGAACAGCCGGGAGACTGCCAGTCATAAAAATCAATACCAGGGAAGGTAATATTTCTAGCAACGTGTCAACACAAGTGCAATATTAATGTTTAGTTTTTATATTTAAAATTTAAATAAATAGTTATTATTCTTCAATCAAATACTCATGTAACATTTGTTCAATATATAATTACATAATATACACACGAAAAATAAACGTATAAACGCTTGATTTATAAAATTCAACGTTCGCATTGTATTAGAAATAATAATGCCAAAGTCAACTCTACAGGATACAAGTTCAAGTCTGGGTTTGAACAGTTTGTACAGCTGTTGTTGTATAATACAAGGTGAAGGTATGTTTCATTTGTATTTATTTTTGTCATTTTGTATAGCATTGCCTTTTTTAATTATTGACGAGCTATAATATGTATATCTACATAAGCATTATATACATTGAGATTATAAGCCACACATCCGCATTTCCTCTAAAAGTGACCTGCTGTCACTCCGGACAGCGACATAATAAAATTTTAACAATGCTATAGCTATGGGCATTTGGGCTTGTAATTACAGTGGAAGTATAGGAAAAGTAGCAATTACAAAAATTAACTTGCCCTACCAAAAAAAAATAGTGAGAGTAACAATACAAAAAATATAGTGGGAATTAAATACAAAATCACAGGATTAACAATAAAAATAGTACGAATTAGATAAATATACAAAATAATAGGAATTAGTATAGAATATATAGAATAAACTTGCAATAAAAAAATATCCGTAACAATATAACTGATGACAAAAGTCCTGTGCTGTATAAATTAAATTCCGAATTAAAATTCCCATACAGAGAAGAAACACGAAATTCGCGAAAATTTTATCCGCATGATTATCAATTCACTTCACGCATTTCCGTTTGTGGGAATGAATAAAAAAAGTTGAAAAATAGGGGGAAGCGATGAGCCTTCAAATTTCACGTTTCACATAATATCTAATGTAATTAATTCCTACATATTTAGTTTGTATTTACATATAGCGCCTGATTAACTTAACAAGCCGCCCCAACCCTTAAATTGTTTAATTTTGCGTATACTCAATTGTTGGCAGGGGTTCGCAAATGTCAAAAATGTAGTGTGAGCAGTGTATCTGTAAATTCAACAGCCTGTCCCACAAAAACACAAAATGATCCCATTACATTGACAATAGTGGATATTACAAAAATACAAAAGTGTAAGCATTATAGTATAAATAATGTACATATCATCGGTGGAGATGCAAAGTGTGCTATCTCCATGTACGTCTATATAGCTGCAAAGTGAGACATCCACCATCATTTTAAGTGCAAGGTGTGGGATAACACCATTAAAATTTACAATTGCTTTGCAGTTGCAGTTGAAATTTTAAATACGAAAACTCCCTCCGTTTTCAGTTTTTAATGCAATTTAAAAAGGCAGGATATCCCATCTTATGCACTGAACTGATGCTGGATATCTCATCTTGCATTTAGGTTCACATGGAGATAGCTCACTTTGTATCTTCACCGACGATGTACAGCATTTATCTTTTAGATAGCATTTGTACAGGATTGAGAAGCACAGGAACGGAATCTCCTATATACAGATAAAGGCTTCCTGTCTGCTCCAAAAGCTTTTTTCATTTATTGTTATATATCCCCATATATCAGTTGTTCACTTTTGCTGTTTAATCTCTGACAAGAACATACACAGTCAGTGTTCAAAAAGTAAAATATAAAGAGTAAAGTCAAACTATATGGCACTGTATGCCCATTTAATATATAGATATGTACATACGTAAGGGATTTGGCTGCATGCAGCTGTTAAAATATAATTTTTGCTGCCAACGCCCGTTTGACTCATGGATATTTGACAAAAGTATGGGGTACGAATGGGAAATCTACCTGGTTCTGCCCTATTGCAATGCTTGAATGGAGCCGCAATTGTATTTCGAAGAGGAAATACACTGATCACCCTCATATATTTGCATGTGCTCCTGTATAAGTAATATGTACATAGATGATTTGTGTGAAAAGCCATGAAATTTAAGCCTAAATTTGGAGTTGTTAAAACCAGGAGTTGTTGCTTTGTTTACTTTATTCTCTATAGTCTCTGTACAGTGTACATATCTGTATTTACGTTTATTTCCGTGCAGTGTTCGCATTTCGTGTATTCATCATCCAATGAATCTGTTGCTCCTGCTACTGCTACGGCACCAGATTTTTAATACACATTTAGTATATTCACCTATTATTTCTACCATTATACAGTATCCTGCCTTTTATGCATCTCTACAGATAAATCCGTCCGACCAACTTCTAAAACAATTATTGCGTTGATAAAAGTGGGATTTTCAGCAATTTGTAATCCAATATAAAGGAATGCCATTTTAAATTCCTTTGATCTTCTCAAAATCGCATCAATATATCGATTGTATAATTCATACCAGTAATACTACTACTACAATTTATTGAAGATTGTAAAGACTTTTGTCTTTAGCAACGCTTTGAATGCAATTCGTCGAAAGTGGCCGTTGAAGGGGCAAATGTAAATATCTCCACAGTGGTAAAAATGCAATAAGAATGACTGCAACTTCCGAATATTATTTTTAAAGCAAAAATGACTATCCCGTTTATTTACCATTGCAGCAACATATCCGGTAGAAACTGCTGGAATATTTTCCCTTTCTACTACATGCATGATTTAGCAGTAGTTTTCCAAAGCAGCAGCGGGATTTTGCTTGCCCTATAAAGGCGCCATACTGATGATCATACTATTTGGGAAATACCTTACAGTACAATAGTAATTCTTATTGCTTTTTAGCAACTGTGTAGATAGTTATATTTGCCTTATTAACGGTGATATACACTTTTTGTAGACTTATACGAATTTATGTATAGGAATTTTCACTTATTTTACGGATTTAAATCAGACTATATTTATTTGTACGAAATGGAAAAGGACAATGCATAGTTTCCCGAACTTCCACACACACACACAAGCTGTAATTTTATCTCTTATTATTCATGGATAACAGTGCACTGGTGCTGGTCATTGTATACAATACATGTAATGTATAGCTGCGTGGGACGAAAAGTGTCAGTTAACTATTATTATTATTTGAATATCGTAAAAAGAGGTACTTATACTAAAAGTATGAGTTTTAAGCCCACACTTTTCGTATGTGTTCTTATGTGTGCTTCACTTCATTTAATCCCAGAGCATTGGGTCAATACAGCATTATCTTTGCACACTGTACAAATACATATTATTTAACATTAATACTGGAGTGAGGGAGTAGAATAAATCCTTGTTGTACAGTCTTTGTATTGACACTGTAGCATAAGAACCCTAATTTTTTCACGTGAAACACTTTTCTGCTATTGAGTTGACTAGTGTAATAGAGTACATTGTTATCACCTTAAAAATACAGCAGTGTTTGGATTTACGTACATCAATCTATTAGTTATTTATCGGTATGCATACAAGCATTCGACGCGTCTCATCATTGACAGCGCTCATCGTTGAGTGATGATAAAATTGGTGTTCGTCCCCAATCGATAGTCAATATTTAAATCTGTGTAAGTGCTTACTTTGTAATACATGCTTTGATCAAAACAATAATTTTTTAATTCTTTACTTATTTATGTTTTAATTTATTGTAAGGTATAATTTTCGAGAAATATTTAATTTTGTTAGCGTAATATTATTTTTATTAACTTTAATAATTTTGCACGTTTTTTATTTTTAATATTTAAAAATTTTTTAATATTTATTTTAAATTGTTTTACATTTTAATACCTTTTTTTTAAATTTCATTCTTTTTTTTAAATTGTTTATGTTCTAATTTGTAATATTGTTTTTGAGTTTTTAATGTTAAAAACAAATTTTTTTGGAGCTGAAGTATATTTTAACGGTAACAATAAATTTTTATTTCGCTAATCATAAAAAAATAAGCGCACATGTGCTTACATCTTATGTAATTTGCTGCGGTATACTTACGCACGTGTGCATATTACATATGTATGTAGTTTTCCTAAATTAAGTTTACAAGGTAGGTACTTCTTTTGCAATTGTCACGCACACACGGGGCAAGTAGCAACGTAGTTGACAATAATTATTGCCTAAATACATAGTTGACTATCTTTATATATTCTGTATTTATTTACGGCTGCTGGAGGTTTAACATTTCAGTGTAATTATCTGTACTCGGAGAATTTAATGAATATTATTATTAGAGGTATTCCCATTCGCGGCTCATAAAATTACATACTTTAGGTATGTATTAACCCAGACCAGACAGAAGTGAAGCAGTGGAGAATTAATTTTGTGATTTGCAATGTGTCATTTCGTCATTTAGCATTTTATTTCGTAGTCCATAATGTGACACACACACATTTATAGTCTCGTGTTCATTATGAGGTAGCTTGTCTGGTGGCTGAAGGAAAGTGTAAAATAGATGTTCTGTTCTAATCGTAACTAGGTATATTATAAGTATGCCTATAATACATATATGTACAAAACTATTATTGACACTGAACTTTTCTGGTGATGTGATGGTGAATTTAACTTCTGGAACATGTCATTTCATATTTATGGGGTTGGTATAGTAATATTTTTTTAAACTTAATTTATTTAGCCATCGCTTACGACTATAACCATTTAAAATTGTTTAATAATTAAATATTCGTTTAATTATAAGTATATTTGAGATTTAAAACAATATTTAATTATTATTCATTTAATAAATATTTGAGAAGTAAATATTTATTTAATCATTAAATACGTATATAACGCTTGAGCTTTAAATAAATGTTTAATAATTATGAGTTATTTATTATTATCAGTGTTTAATTACTCAGTATTTACTACTAGTTGTCAAAATGTCAATCCATTCTACAGCATTTTCTACAGCAGTTGCTAATTCATCTACGTAGAAATACATAGAATGGTATCATAAATGATTGACATCAGCAGTACATCATCGTTTTAGTGGAAGTTGTTCCTTTGAAATTATAATGAATGATGTAACTTACCTATTTAAGATTCTGCTTATTTATGAATGTTTCCATTCATCCGGGATTTCCTAGAATCCTCGCAAGCAGATTATACAGATACTCAATATATTGTACATTCCTGGAAATTAAATTTTTTAAGGAACATTCCAATAATTCTTTGTAGAATTTTGTATCAATGAATTTACTGTTTCATTGTGTTCGCTAGAATACGTTAGCACTAATAATTAGTATAATTACATAATATATATTTATATAATTTATATATAATATATGTAATTTTATAACAATTATTGTTATACATTACACTACAGGCACAGCATGGTTTATAACGTTTTCAAACTTCAACACACACACGAGTCATTTGATTTTCCTACTAATTCCTGATAAGTATATGATTATCAATTAAATGAGGTGTAATATTGATATGATAATTACGGAAATATCGAGGATTCCATTGAATTTCTCTTTGAATGGAGTATAAAGTCGTAATCTTTTGATAATACCTACATGATGCGGTAATGTTTACTCAAAATTTGTGGTTATTTGTGCATGAATTCCATCTATACTATTATGTGAAATCCAGGGTTAAAACAAAGTGCAAGATACTGGCACAAAACTATATAGCTAACCTCAAGCCTTATAAACCCCATCGTATAACTTAACGAGAATTTACAATGAATTCTGTGACGCAATGTCCCATGCTGCTAAGCTAATTTATTCATAAATACAGACACATGCAATTATTGTCCTTAAAATAAAACTAGCACAGCTGCATTAACGTTGTTCAGCCCCAGCTGTTTTAATCAGTGTGTCCGAATAATAAGCTAATAATTGAAATCTTGGGAATACATTGTGTCCACGTTGTGTAATAAATGATAGCTATACACCATGTCTACCTTGTCAAGTTTTATTATAGAGATCAATATTAAACTATTGTGATCCAAATATTCAAAAACAAAAAGTGATTCGCCGCAAAAAAATTAGAACATAGTTATTATAGCTATAGAACTAAGGTACGTGTCATCATTTTTCTCATTACTATTACATCTCTAACAACTAAATGCAACAATTAAATACCAGAGTCATCATTCAGGCTAATCAACAAAATTTGGATTTAGCTAAATTTTACAATACCAGTTAAACAATAAAGTTATAATACAAATTATTACAGATAGTATAATACAATCCATATTAAAATCAAGCTACAATCAAATACCGGCCCGCCTGTGAAGCCTCATATAATTCATCGGGCAATCTAAGCATTAGCATCAATAATGGGGCAATAAACAACAATTAAAACAGAATTAATAATGGCCATATATAAGTAACGTCGTTGAAGAGATAAATATAATTATCCACACAGTTGCTAAAATGCAATAAGAAAGACTACAGCTCCCGAATATATTTTTATAGTTTGAAATGCAAATTTGTGACTGTCCCGTTTATTTACCATTGCAAAGTTAGATGCGGTGGAAACTGCTGGAATATTTTCCCTTTCTACCATACGCATGCCTTAGCAGTAGTTTTACAAAGCAGCGGCGGGATTCTGCTTCCCGTATAAATGCGCTATACTGATGACAATGTAAACAAATCTGTCATGCTTTTAAACGACATAGTCAGTTTTGCATTGTAATATTTGGGAAATATCTTGCAGTAAGGAAGTAATAATTCTTATTGCATTTTAGCAAATGTGAAGATAGTTATATTTGCCTCTTCAACGAGGATGAGCTCTAATATTAGACAGCTACAAGTGCTCCAGGCTAATTTGTAAAACTGGAGCCGACATTTTTTAAATGGGGCAATGTGTTACATAGGTAATAGAAAAACTTTAAGCCTTTAATAATATGTAAGGTAAGCCCATAAGTACTATACAATTATGTTAATAATTTCAACTGCAACTGCACTATATTCTTATCATTTCATATATGCATGTAACATGCTCAGTATAAAGTAGATATACATACTTCAGCAATATGTGTATATAAGTATAGCAATAAGTATTTAACTGCGATTCTGTTACAGTGTTAGTTTAGTCGCCTTTGTCTGCACTAAAGCATAAACTCATGTAACAAGAAGGTTAACAGTCATAGCATCATAAATTAGTTGTAGAACAAAATCCTACTTTGTAATCCTCTCCCCCGTCAATTTATTCTCTACGGTCGTAACACTAACAACAAGAAAAGAACATACCTATAAGGGAATATTTCATGTATACAGTACAGATATCGACGAGAAACGAATTCAGGGAGTTCTTTTTTAATTTTTGGCTACGCTCCTCTATTAAGTACATGCTCTGCTGTAGTTTTCTATATAATAGTGTACTAAAAATATAAATACAAACACAGTTTCATTGCCAGAAGTTAAAACAAAGGCTGTGCAGAAATGTAAACATTATGGTTTTCTAAATCCAAACAATGAATCGTTAATGGTGTGGTTTGTGTAATGGATAGGGCTTGATTCCAAAGTTTGATTATTTATCCCATACAATATTTATTGATACATTATACATATTTACATAGAAGCAAATCTATATTATATTACAAAACGCAAACCTACGTGTAATATAATGTAACGTTGAACATATACTTGAACTATTACCGAATTAATTATATTTATATGTAACTTATTTGTTTTTCTCAGATTGAGCCACCTGCGTTGTTTACATTGCGGGCCAGGCATCCAGGCCATTGACGGAAGTTGGTTATACCTTTCGGATATCACATCTGTGTGCCATATTATCTCTAATCATTATTTATTATTCTGAAGACACTGCTGTGTCAATGGAGAAGGAGGTGCTTGAATGATTTAACTATGGTCTACATAAGGAGTGTGGAAAGTGCTGGAAATACGCCGAATTAGTACTGCAATTCGTTGAAAATCGAGGAGAAATACAACGGAAATTGAGTGAAGTTTGTGGGAATACGTGCAATTTATTGTGTTTCAAATGAATTTATTATTTAAATTATTTAAAATTATTTAACTACGTAAGCCGAAAGAGACAATGGATAATTAAAATTACATTTTTTGATGAACGATAATTAGGCATTAGTATAAGGAGAATAGATTTTGTGCTCTCGAAATAATAAAACTGCATCATCCCAGGAAATAAATTATACTGTCATCGTCATTGTAGGCGAAGATTCGGGGGAATATAAATATTTATGCTAAATAATCCATTTAATCTTCCTATCAGTCACTTACATGATGTGATACCAATATACATATAGGGGAATGGTGAATTGCTAATCGAAAAACTTTATCTCCCGTGAACTTACGTGTTAAAATGCGCTCTACCACCAACTACGTTAATTATCTTGCGCACTTCAAACCACGATCCTCTAATTGACCACCTTTATTAATCCAACGGCGGCAGTTAGACGGATGACTTATTACTGTAGCAGGAAAAGAGTCAAGGGAAGGTAAATAAGTGCTAACCATCAATGTTCCGGAGGACCAGTAAGGTCATAATAGTCATAGAATCCTTAAAATCGCTACTAGTCAAAAAAAGGGGGAAGTTGGGGATTAACTATATAGAAATAAAACAGTGGAAAAAGTTGTGAAAAATGGGCAGTGGAGCCTTACAAACGGGAGGAAGACGAGTTCCAGTTGGGAAAAATTTCATTGTGACACTTGCTACGGGGATTATCTTTGGATTTGGGTTTGCCTATGTTATTCTAAATTCTAATGGGAATGTGGAAACGAAATCTGTGGATGTTTACGCACTTTACAAGTAATTAATAATATTTATTTATTTTAGTCTACTAATTAAAATATTTGTGCAATCGATATAAATTAATTTCTAATATGATAAACTCTATCTGATTTTTAAAATTTTTTAAAATTATTATAGTTGTTAAATTTTTACAATTTTTTAATTATTATAATTGTTTTATTATTAATTAAATATTTATTAATGCTTTTAAATTTATATTTTTGTTTTTTTACGTTTATTATTTTTCTTATTTGAATAATTCCATTACAAAAAATATGGAAAACACACATATCATATTGTAATAGAATTTCCATGATTATTTAATTACAGAGCAAAAAATTCCCATAATCACGCACACGACGATTTCGGTCCAGACGCTCATTCTCACGACGATCTGGAAAATGAAGCTGGGCCGAAAGTCCCAGTGTCCTTCCATTCCCCGGATGAGGAAGCTCATGCTGGAGAAGCCGTCGAAGCTCAAAGATTATTCAGAGAGATAAGAGTGGTTTGTTGGGTAATGACGGCCCCGAAGAATCACGAGAAGAAAGCCATGCATATTAAGAATACTTGGGGAGCCCGCTGCAATAAGCTAGTCTTTATGTCATCAGAAACAGGTATTTATAATGTGTGACGGCAGTATTTATTATTTTAATAAATTACAATATTTATTTTTGTCGCTTCGCTTCCATTCATTGCAAAATCCTCATAATATAATACAAAAATAGATCTGAACACTTTTACCTTCCTTGTAGTTCCTTAAAACACGTTCGCACTCATCACCTCTCAAAAATCTATACCTGCTGACCTAAATATTTTCACACCTGAATTCGTCAACCTTGTCATAATTCACTTTTACATTATCTATAGTTTCTGAGAGAAAGACACATGTGAATTTATAGACTTTACAGAGTTCATTCTATTACCAATGACGGTATTTCCATTAGAACATTAACATGCAGAGTATGCTATATAATTTGGCCATTAACGCAATTTAACGAATGCACTGTCGAGTGTTATGCGAATGCATTGCGAATAAGTGTCGATGACTCATTTCTCATATGGAATCGCTGCGGTGATTGGTGATAAGATGCAAGATTTAAATTCCCTTTAGCTTTAATTTTCAACTTGCATTGTCATATTTACCGAAATTAGCATGTGTCGAGGATGAAATAACCACCTACGCTTCTGTTCTGAGCTAATAATTTTTTGCATTTACTCATTTAAAAGTCCGTATGGGTAGGTAGGTAGCTAGGCTTTTTTAAAATTCAATAAATAAATAAATATGTTTAATATAATTTAATTACAATATTTTAAAAGTGAAATTTATTTTATTGTGATTTAGATGAGAAGCTCGGCGCTGTGGGCTTGAGCAACGTCAAAGAGGGTCGAGACTGGCTCTGGGCAAAGACCAAGGAAGCTTTCAAATATGTTTGGGAGAAGTACAAAGATGAGGCGGACTGGTTCATGAAAGCCGACGATGACACTTACGTTGTCATGGAGAACCTCAGATATATGCTTAGTGACTACGATGCCAGTTATCCCATCTACTTCGGCTGCAGGTTCAAGCCTTATGTCAAGCAAGGATACATGAGCGGGGGTGCTGGTAGGAAATGAATTAATTATATTAAATTATTATTATTCATATAGTTTTGAGCATTATTAAACTGATTGACACATTAAATGCTAATTAAGTTATCAATATTAATGCATTAAAATGCTCCTCATTTCAAGTCATTTTAAGATTTCTTTGTTCCTTTTCAAAGGTTACGTCCTCAGTCACGAAGCCCTGCGAAGGTTTGTAGAGGAAGCCTTGCCGAATAAACATCTTTGCAAATCTAGTCACAGCGGGGCTGAGGATGTTGAAATGGGTGAGAATTTTGTATTTGTTAAACAATAAAATTGTTTTGAGAATTCACATTTAATAAATATCCGGGTTACCGAGACGATTCGTAATTTATGCCAATCTTTTGATGTTTTTATTTTGCCAATTTTTGATCGGCCAAAATTAATACCACAATTATTTGATTGTTTTTTAAAATTTTGGTGAAATTAAGAAATTATTATGTACCTATTATAATTTTAATGGTATAACAGATTTAATTTTGCTGGTTTGTTTTGCAGGTAAATGCCTAGCGAATGTAAATGTAGAGGCGGGTGATAGTCGGGACAACTTGGGACGCTACCGTTTCATGCCTTTCGTTCCCGAACACCACGTTATACCCGGTCATGTCGACAAGAAATTCTGGTACTGGCAGTACATTTACTACCCTCAGAGTCAGGTTGGTCCAAATTAAACGATTATTAATTATTATTTAAATTATTTGTTCTTACATAATTAAGCCAGTAAATAATTTTTCTTGTATGTTTGTTTTCTTAATTCTCGTTGAATTTTATTTTGTAATTTCAATAATAATTTATTTCAATCAACCTCCTATCAAAAACAGATTTTTTTTAAATATATAAATAAATACATCGTCCATGAAGGATCCCAAAGTAGCAACTTCTATACCTTAAACACAGAAATTGGTGCTTTTTGATACTTCGCCGACGAAATACACTATTTAATTTATGCAATTATAATACTATTTAGTTACATAAGTAATTAACGAGTATTATATTAAGTAGAAAATAATGATGATAATTTAATTTTTCCAGGGCATGGACTGCTGCTCCGACACAGCCGTGTCATTTCACTACGTCTCCCCCAACCAAATGTATGTACTGGAATACCTGATATACCATTTGCGGCCTTACGGGATTTCTCATGATCATCACAGTGCTAAGAAAAGGAAGGAATTATCCGATGCTACAACAACTAATTCAGCTACTACCGTCATATTTGAGGAAGTAGTAGTGGCTAAAAATGAAGAAGTCAAAAACCTAGTCAGTAGTAGTATCAAGAATAGCTTGAGTAACCATAGTAACAGCACTGCAACAGAAGCTGAAGCTGCACCTCCAACTGGAGTAGAAACCAACACATCATGACATTTTACTTCTATACACGTCTAGTCAGTATTCTAGTAACTATAATGAATTTAATTATGAAAGAACTCCTATGCCTGTGGTCTGTATAAAGGCTATTTGAACCCCTTTCATATGATGTAATCATCGCCCTTGTTACTTCTATCATCACATTTTTGATTTGCAACCTAAAAAGACTTGTATGTATAGGTTCAAATAAGAGCTGGATGAATTCCAAAATTGTACTTTAATAGTTTAAAATAATAATTATTATTGTTTATTTTGACGTAAAGGTACTTATATAGAATTTTATAATCATATATCATATAATGTCTACCATGTTAACTTGTCAACGTTGAGATGATTTGTGAAGCTTTATATATAAAATAATTTATAATAAGCATAAATTATTATTACTAGTAATATCATTTGTAACTATTTCATATAAATATACTTCATTCCCCTTTGAACAGTATAATCTTATTTTTATCCACGTAAAATTATCGCTTGCCGCGACCTTTCTTTTTCAATACAAGTAAGACTGAGAGGAAGAAGACGGTTCCGGAAGTAATTATTTAAGTTAATTAAATTTAGTCTTGGACATCAATTTTATTAATGATTAGTTATAATCTAGTTAAATTAATACCATGAATGGTATACTGTATAGATTATGTATTTTTGAGTATTGATAGTGGTACATATTTTGGATTGGAACGAGCTTCTCGCAGGACCAAAACTGAGGTGCAAGATGAGGTGTAATAGTTTATTTGTTTTAGACCTATTTATTACTTATTTTTTGTATGTACAGTATAGTGTACGCTTCCTTATTTTATTTAATTATATAAATTCATCTTCTTAGAACGTCTTGAAATTACCAATATTGTTGGTATTACTCGATAGGAAATTGTAATACAAATCAAGTCAATGTTTGTAATATAACGAAAGTATATACAAAATATATTTATATTAGTTATTTATTATATTAAATATATTATATAAATATTATATAATCATAGTTTTAAAAAACTTTTACTCTCGCTTGATCATGCAAGAAAACTAATAATAATTAATATTTGTGCAATTTTTGGGAAAATATCACTGAAATATAAAATACCCAATACTATACTCGCATTTCCTAAAGAACTTATTTCTTATTCCAAATTATTTTATCATTGTGTACTTTCTCTAATAATGATATGCGCTTAAAAGGATAGTACGTCTATTCCGGGAGATTTTGCAAATTAAATAATTAAATTTAAAATTAGAATGGTTAGGTAAAAGAGAGAAGGATTTAAATCAATAATCCCTGAATAATCCGATTCAGATAGGTTTTTTCAAGATTGAACCATGTTTACATCCTACGAACTGCTATTTTAATAAATTTCCGAGTCCGCATACCATGCATAGATATAGTCACACATAGCATTGTCATATTCATTTCTCATTGTTTCTACTCGGGTGCAAAGTAAACTACTAGCTTGAATTTTATAGAGACATTAGTTTTGAACCAAGGGATATAATTTTAGTTTTTCAGTCCGACAAGGACAATAAGACAATAAGAGTATTTTAAGCAAACTTTTAACTTGAATTTTATAAGTTGCTTAACTTTGTGTGCTAAAATTTACATTTTCCAAAATATTTTCGTTTTACTGTACTCATATTTCTTTGCACCCGCTTTTAATTCACATGGTGAGAGTATTTTTCAAATTATGTCTTGTTCACATTGATGACAGCGAATAGCTTTCAAATCGACTTTAAAGGGCTGCCGATTTTGTGGACAAATTTAAAGAATCATTTACTAAAATTAGATATGGAGTATTGAATACTTTCGTCATCATTATAAACCACTGACTTTGTATCTGAAAATTATAACAAACTACTATTAAAGGCAAACAAATAATATGCCGCTGTAATACAATGTAAAGGAAAGCTCACAAGCTAAATATATATGTATTGTTGTTACCTGCATGTGTTCAGTGGAAGGTCAATTTTAGACGTCATTAGCATACTCCAGTATTTAGGGAAACAAACTTATCTATAAAGTTATAAAGGTAAGTTTAACAATGTTTGGCGAGCAAACACAAATTATTTCATTTATTACATGCACATCCAAATATCCATAGAACTTGATGATCTGCAATTTCGAAACGCACTCCTAATGATACTTATGCGTGAGAGTATCATTACCTACAGTAATACTCGATAACCTGAAAGGATAATATATAGCGTAAAGGAAACTATAACTTCAAACCACTCAATTTATCCTCCCAACCCATCATTGAGTCAAATAGCTAATTAGTTTCGAATCAGCCAAAAATTGAGCACAGACTAACCTTCAGAAAATAAAGTTGATTTAGTAATAATACGGGTCATATACTAAATGGATTCAATAACGTAGTGGTTGTAAGTTTTAAAATTAAAAAATCTTTTCTTAATGAAAAGTGCAACTATTATTCCATTCTAAATATAAATTGCATTTATAATTTAAAACAGTTTTTAAATCATCATGTCGTTGCTAGCAAATAAGATGGCGCCCTTCTTATTGGGAATAGCCATTGGGTTCTGCTTAACTTCGATATTTAAAATGGACTCATTTGAACATATTACACGGTAAGAATATGGTGCTCAAAAATAATTTTGAAGTGTTTCTGTAAAGAAAGTGCTGGTTTGTTGCAATTAGTATAACAAATATTTATTTATTTCATCGTATGTTTATTTATTTAAACTTGATGTTCTTTAATATTGTCAGAAATTTGTACGAGTGTCACGTGCAGCCAATTTATTCTAAACTAATGAAAAATAACACGACACTGCCATCTACAACGAAAGAATCTCGAGGAAATCTTTCAAGAAATTCAGATTTCCCTGGCGTACAAGTCGATGATTCCTTTGCCAAGAAACTAGGGAAGGAAATTAGAGTGGTGTGTTGGGTCATGACAAGACCTGTTAACGTCACTCACAAACTCAATACAATCAGGAAAACTTGGGGAAAGCGCTGCAACACTTTGCTGTATTTCTCATCGGAAAATAGTAAAAAAGCATTTATTGGAATTTGAATTGTGCAGCTATAATAAAGAATAATTATTTCACCACAAATTAAGTACACATATTATTTTATTAAGACCTTAAATTAAATTCTAATCTTTTAAATTCCTTTTACTGTAAAGTAACTTGATCTTGAAAAATATTTGTAAATTCATCACTTAAAACAGATTCCATAATCGAAAAATTTACACAATTTGAAGGAAAAACGTAATAATTACGTTAATTAATTAATTATTGTAATTTAAAAAAATAGATACATTAACGGGAACAATCGGACTCCCAAACACTGCCGAAGGAAGAGATTGGTTGTGGGCGAAGACCAAAGAAGCTTTTAAATATATTTACAAAAATCACTTGAACGACGGAGATTGGTTTCTCAAAGCAGATGATGATACTTATTTTATCATGGAAAATTTAAGGTATTTGTTGTCTGGCCGGGATCCAACAAAGCCTACGTACTTTGGTTGTAGATTCCTCGATACGAATGATCTTAAAAGTCAAGGTTATATGAGTGGTGGTGCAGGTAATGGTTTCGTTTTATTTGAATTATCTGTATAATTTATTCTAAGCACATTTTGATCCCACTAAAAATTAATGAACACCCAATAAAAACATTACAAATTTATTGGATAATTGTTTTGTAATTTATTTTTGCATTTTGTTTTTGATTGTAGGTTACATTCTCAGCAAAGAGTCGCTGATTAGATTTGTAGAAGTGTCCCTGAGAAATCCTTCCTTATGCTACGAGAAGAACAGTGGGCCGGAAGATTTAATGATGGGTATAGTCCTTTCTGAATATTAAATCAATCTTAAACATTAATCAAATCATTATATGTACTTTAGTATATTACTTAAAGCACAAAATGAGCTTATCTTCATTGGAATATTTAATAAGAAGTATACTACATTAAATTGGTATCTTTAACCAGGAAAATGTTTAGAAAATGTTGGGGTTGTGGCAATGGATAGTCGCGACAGTCTTGGCAGACACAAGTTCCTACCTTTTAGGCCATATCATCAGCTAAATTTAAAAGTTGGGATAGTAAAGTGGTACTGGGAAATGATGTATTACCCGCAGAAAGTGGTAAAGAATTTCCCCCTCAATTTGTAATATCTTTTACATGCGCATATATCACTTGAGTTTGGGTAATTACTTGCTACAAATTTTTGGAATTTCGGGTAATTTCATTTCTCAACCCAATTTTTCAGGGTGACAAGTGCTGCTCGGATTACGCAATCTCTTATCACTACGTGAGCTGGAAGGAGATGATAGAAATGGAGTACTTTATCTACCATCTTCGGGTATTTGGAGTATCCTTGGTGTATAGCAACCCTGTTGTGGATGAAAACAGCATTGCTTAAAAAACGAGGCCCAAGAAGAATACAAATATAATATATACATGTGTCAATAAGCTGCAAAGTGAGACATCCACCGTCATTTTAAATTAAAGGGATGGGATAACTCCACTATAATTTACAATGGCGTTGCAGTTGAAGTTTTAAATACAAGCCCCTTCCGTTTTTAGTTGTAATAGTGCAACTCAAACGGGATATCCCATCTTGCACTGAATTGATGAGGGATGTATCATCTTGCATTTAGGCTCGATATGTGATAGCCTAGTCCACATTGCATCTCCACCGAAGATATGCGTATTCTCATTATGTAATCATTACGATATTAGATGTAAATTCTAAAAATCAAGATTCAGCAAAATAAATCTGATCATAAGGATTCATCAAGACTTTCAAGTCCTAATATTTATAAACCGATGGAATTAATTCCATCTCAGCAACTATATACAGCTAATACTTTAATTATAGTAGCAATCAGCAAAATTTTACAAATTCTAAACAATTATAAAAAGCGTGCACATTGCAGTAATTACGTATATGCTCTTTATTCAACGCAACTTTCTAACAAGTGCCACTCCGCAATAATATTCGCTTATTAAGAATTACACGTCACGGGTCACGGTGCTTCCATTCTTTATTTTACACATATCAATAACTGTCCCATGCCATGCGATTATTCTTTAGACAACTATTAAATGAAGATTTTTAACACGCGGGTTAAAAGCAGGTGGGTCCTTCGATTTAGAATGAATAGATTCTCACCATGCAAACTAGGTTCAGCCGTGTTCAAAAATAGGGGAATATTTCAGTTTTTTTTCGGTGTGCTGGTAGGAATTTTGTTGACTTTCAGCCGAAGTGGACAAATCTTTCATTTAAACATAGAGTCGGATGATATGGATTCCGGCATTTATCGTCCTGAAGATATAGACGATCCGAACATTATAATTGATAATTCTATTGCCCAAGCGCTACACAAACATGTCCGAGTGTTATGTTGGGTAATGACGCACCCTACTGTTGATCCAGGTGTACTTGAGGCCATTAAAATGACATGGGGCAGGCGCTGTGATAAACTTCTTTTTATGTCATCGGAAAATGGTAAGTACCACAATGCTGAATATTGAAATTGCATTAATATTGTTCCTTAAAGGCAAAACAATTTATAGTATTATTAGTTATTAATTTTAAAGGACGGTGGTTCCATTTTAACATCTAATTAATTAATCCAACCAGATACAAATCCAGAAGTAGTAGCTCTGCCGGGCGTCGTCGAAGGTCGAGAATGGCTATGGATGAAGACGAGGAAAGCCCTGAATTACGTTTATGAACATCATTTGGATGACGCGGACTGGTTTTTTAAAGCAGATGATGACACTTACACCATTTTGGAAAATCTTCGATATTTACTTTCCAAGTATGACCCTAAAGATCCTTTGTATTTTGGATGCCACCTCAAAAATCTTGTTATTAAGGAGAGTCAGGGGTATATGAGTGGAGGAGCTGGTAATATTAATTAATTATTAAATCATGATGACACAATTTTAGTAAAATATGAATAATTATATTAGCTAATTAAAAGAGATTTATGTATAGTTATCGAAGTATAAAAATTATTTTGTCAGCAAAATAAAAATATATTAATTATCATCCATTTCAATGTAATTTGTCTGTTGAAAATAACGCATTTAAATAAATATATAGGTTACATTCTAAGCAGAGAAGCCCTTGTCAGGTTTGTGGAGCGCTCGATGAACAACCCAAGTCTGTGCAAAACTAGTCACGATGGATCAGAAGACTGGGAGCTAGGTAATTTCTTTGTGGAATTAAATTTATTTGTTGCCTTTAAATAATTTTTGCTGTAAAAGTTCATAGTTCATATTATTAAGTATTACATTTGAATTTAACTAATAAATGGAATGTGCAGGGAGGTGCTTGGAGGTCGTCGATGTTGTTTTTGCGGAAAGTCGAGACAGCGATGATCAGAATCGATTTCATGTTTTCAACACTAAACAGCATATAAATCTCGCCGAATCCGGCTCACAATGGTATACGGCGATGATCAAATACCATCAGGAAGATGTAAAACATTTATTTACTATTATTTATTAAATATTTAAAATTGTATTGTTTATTTTAATGAATATTTTATTTAGTTGGGTTAATTAAAATTTTAACAAAAATTAATAAAAATATTATTTAATAACAATAAATAATTTTGAAATAATTTGATTTCAGGGGTTAAGATGCTGCTCTGAAACGGCCATAACATTTCATTATAACAACGCAGCAGATATGATCACATTGGAATACTTGATCTATTTCCTAAATCCTTACGGATTATCAAGAAATTACGAAAACCCTCTTGACTTCTAGAATTAACATTGAAGGAATTGATTTACTCGTTTGAGTTAAATATATGGGATACAAAAACTGGGCTCGTTAATGTTTGACTGTCGATGATTATTATGTCGAAATCCAACTGTCAATAACTTTTCAAAACAATTAATAAAAACATGCATTGTTATAATTGAACTAATCCCACAACAATTGTTAATACAATATTTGCAGGCATTCAAGTACTTGCAGATAGTCATATTGGGCTTGATTTGCAGTCGGTTGTAACACTCAGAATTTTTAAAAAATGATGTACAATATGTATAGAAAACTCCGCAGGCTTGGCTTTTCACCTAAACCTTTTATAATTGGTTTTTTTATTGGCGGTGCTATCGAATATATTATTCATTCATCGGACATTCCTTCAAATGCTCAGCCGCTTCTTGATATGTAAGGTAATAAGGATAAATTGACAAATTTGTTAATATTACTAAAATTAGGTCAATATGTACGTCTTTAAATTCAGTTTACCAATTCTTGTTGCCTGATCTCGCTGAAATGTTTTGAAAAAATTAAAAAGTTTGTAATAAATCGCCATTTTTGTAATTGAGTTATTTAAATGGCTGTTTTTTACGCGATAACCTACAATAAACATTAATTATTGTAGGGAGTTATTAGGCAGCGAAGCTTTTCTTGAAGATGACGTACCCGTATCCGGAGCTGATCTTTTAATGCACCAACACGATCCTCTGCATGAGTATCACGGGTATTTAGATTCGGAAGCGAGAAAACTTCATGATCAAGTATCTATTTATTGCATCGTTTTATGTACTCAAACAAATTCTACCAAGCAAGAGATGGTGATCAAAGCTATTTATGACACTTGGGGAAGCCGTTGCAATCAATTACTTTTCATTTCACCATTTAACGGTTACATACTATATAGCTTCTTAAATTTTATTTCATATTTGATTTGTATTTACGGTGTATTTATCTTGAATTTATTTTGAATTTACGGTGTATAGGCATTTATTTTGCATGTATGGTGAATTTATTTTGTATTTATTTTGCATTTATGGGTATTTATTTCATATTTAATTTAATTTATTGTGAATTTATTGTAAAATTTATTAATTTACAAAAATGTTTCGCATGCTTTCCAATTCAGAAACTCTAAGGACAGGCTTTGCAAGGGTAAAGAATTTCAAGGAATTAAACCGAGGGTCATCGTATATGTGGGGAAGGACGAAAGCAGCACTGAATTTTACTTATCACATGCACCGCTTTGACGCCGATTGGTTCTTCCGAGTAGATGACACTAATTTCATTATAATGGAAAACATTCGACAATTTCTCAGAGACGAGAGCTTACAAGTACCTCTTTATTTTGGCTACCGTATGAAGCCTTATGACAACAAGCAAAATCAAACGTTCATGACTGGTGCAGCAGGTATGATTTTCTGGTAGTAGTCTTCTTTGTGGAATGTACAGTAGAATAGTTGCCTAAAATCTTTGTAGATTCGTTTTACCGTTCAGATATTCTTTAATCCAGGGATTGTCTTAAACCGAAAAGCTCTTCAACTACTGACGATGGAAGGGATCAACAATGCTACAAAATGCCGCCTGGACGACAAAGGTTCCGAAGATATCGAACTGGGTGATTTAAATTAATTTTTTATTTACTTTAATAAAATTACTAACAATAAGCTATATCTGCTAATTCTGCTATATTGCAGTTACGTAATATTGTGCATATGCCTATACACAATGCTACAATAACAGCATCAAGAAAAATAAACAGGAAGTTTATCTTATCCTTTGTTTACATTTCAACAAAACAAATAGGAAAATGCTTGGAAAACTTGGGCGTGCAGCCTGGAGACTCCCGCGACAACATGAAGAGACACCGATTTTTCCCCTTCACCCCTGAAAACCATTTGATTTCAAGCAAATTGAATGAAAATCCATGGTTTCTACAGCGAACATACTATCCACATGGTTCGGTAAGAATTATTATTAGTTGCTTTTATAGTAGTAATTAGTAATATACATATACAATAAACACATGTGAATATTAATATATTTGCGCATACAGAATATGTAATGAAATTAATATTATTGTGACCATATTGTTCTTATGTTTTCTCCAAAGGGATTAGATTGCTGCTCCGATCGAGCCATCAGCTTTCATTCTTTAGCTCTGAATCAGATTTATTTATTTGAATATTTTCTGTACCACTTACATCCTTATGGGATCTCTCAGTCTTATAAAGGTACAATGAACACCGCAGCTTCTGTGAATTCTACTTCTGCGGATTCTCATTCGACGAAACAAAATGTTACTTTTCCGTCCAAAAGCCCATTACCTGCAGTAACGAAGAAGATTGTTGCTGGAAGTTTTAGTAGTAATAGAAGTAATAAGCCGTGATACTTTGGGGTCCCGCCAGGCTGATAAAAAGATTATATTAATAGTCCTGCTTGTATGTACAATATGGTAAAGTCTCGGTGAAAGGATGGAGTAAAATGTTAAAGGATTAATAATTTTTTAAATTATTTGAATATGTGGTTTTTAAATAGCGATTCTAGTTTTTTATTTGCCAAGCTTTTGATTACGAGGCTGTGATCATCTTCAGGGCTAACGCAGGAATATGTAGGACGAATGTTTTAAAAATATGATGCTAAATTAATAATTAAATTAACAAAGTAAATAATAAATAATATTTATCATTTATTTTGCTTCTATTGGATTTATTAAATCCAATATAATCTTATTAACAACATTTATTATCCATTAAATAAATAATAAAATTGCTAAAAAATAATATAATTAAATTAATAGATTTAACAATTAAACAAAATCGTTAATAGTTATTGATTTCCCAACAGAGATTCTTCAAGTAATTTGAAGCTCAAGTTGCATCAGCTCATCTTGCTTATACAGATATTCCATATTCGTTTCGTCTTTCACGCCTGAATTGCATAAATTATGTAATAATTTAGTTAAATAAATATGTATTTTGTGAATGGGTTAAATGGGTCCGGACGTATGCAAAGTTCGATCGGCTCACCATAGTCGACCCAACATCTCTATTAACTATATACTGATAAGTATATGCGCTGGAAAGTCAACGAAATGACCGACCTTGGCATTAAACACTTATATGTTCCGTCTCCTAATCAGAATCCCATACCTTATCACTAAGTTGAAGTGAACTAAAAACGATGAGTGAGCGAGCTTCAACTTCCCATTCCTATGTTAAAATTTTACGACCTCCGCCAAGGCTCTTTGATGCGCAAAAGGCAGAGACTGACAAACTATACAACTTGAGTATTTAATCTGCATATACGCACATTTGACTTTTTCATTGGGAAATTATACTTAGTATGTATACAACAATATAAATTAAATTAAAAGTCATTCTTTAGAAAAAATGAAATTTAAAATTAATATAATTAATTAATGTCATTACATACAATTAGTAAGTAGCCTGATGATGAACAACGACGTTGTTTGAAAGCTGGCGCTTCTATTGTGAATAAATTATATTGATTTTTAATGAACCATGTAAGCCAAGAATACATAATGGAAAATAAATATACGTTAATTATAATGTTTTTGATTTAATGGTAAATTAGAATAAATAATTATTAATTATAAAATTCAAATGGTTATGTAATAAATAACAATTTTTAAAATTAATTATTTTTTAGTGTTATTTTAGATCGATCATTGTGTAATTCAATAGTAAACGCACTGAATTACGCATCTTTGGAGCAGCGTTTTTGCAATAAAAAATAATGTAGAGTTAATTAACGGAATTATTGTGTTTTGAAAAAATCAAAGCCAAAATAAAATACTTCACTTCATCGTTATCAGCATGACTTATGGGAAAGTTTTCGACTCTTGTGGGAAGCTCCCAACTTACAATATTATCAACAAAAGAGATTATTACATTAAAAATAGGCGTGTAATGTGTGTAAATGAAGTACAAGTTAACCGGTAAATAGTATTTAACATTGAATAGAATAGAGAGATAACACACAAAAGAAATAATTCCATTGGCTGAAAAGGAAGGAGTGGTTCGAGCACATGACTTCATTTCTAATATAAGTATAAAAAATTACTCATCTTGTGACTCTTTGAGTCTTCACAAAAAAAGATAACATTACAGAGCTTATGAGCTCTAATTTATAAATTAAACACTTGGAACCTGATTATGCTGAGCACGCTTCCCCTGCCTGATGCGTGTATTCTCCTGTTATGCATTAGTTTATTTAGTTGGTAAATAAAAATTGCGACCGAGTTCTGTGATAGTATTTATACTTATTATTGTACGTAATATAATATGTTAAGCCATATGTTTTCAAACTGAATTAAACTTGCAGCTAAATCCAAATAAATTATCTGGATTTATAGATAGGATTCTATACAATCATTGTATCATTGGCTGTAAAACACGCAACCGGTCCAGTGAAATGAAATGCTGCAAAAAGATTTTACTGGATAATTCTGGCTTGACCTTCGTTTTTATATATGTTTTATACATATGTTACATTGCTTCGTTTATTCGTTCCAGTAAAGTAACAAGTACAGTATTTTCTAAGTACGAATACAGTCTTTACAAGAAAATTTCACCTTTCTACATCTGTACTCAACTTTCTTCAGCTTATATATGTCAAGCTATATATATTTAATTTCACGCTTTAATTGCCAATTATTATTTTCGCGGTGCGGTTACGTATTTCCTGAGAATTATATGTCCGGAGGAGTTCGTGTACTTATAGGGGAAAATTGCTACTGTTTCCTGTCGATGTATGTACATACGTTGTATTGTATACATAAAGAAAAATTGCAAACTGCTTGTGCTTGGAATTCCAAGGAAAATCCACGTCCTCTCCCAACCCCAACGATCCCAACGGACGGGTGATATGCATTTAATGCAGTTGAACATATGTCTTAACAAAATTCACCGAAAACTATGTACACGTAAAATATGTACTTTATGTATCTTATTCCTTGACCTACATTTCGCTGGATTTACCAAGGTCGATACCGAATTCGGGCTTTTTCCTTCCCATGCACTTGTGCTTGCACTACTGATGAGAATCACTGGAAAATCATGGGAAAAAAAGCATTTGTCATTTACTCTGCAGTTGCGGTTCATTGGTTCCCAGAATATTGTCTTTCAATGAAAAAAATTATTTTCCTATATTCACCACAAAAATTACCGTTTATAATACTTAATATACATAGGTACATACACCTGTATTTAAATTGTATGCTTTTTTCATTTCTGGAAATTTTTATTTATTTACAAAAATGTGTCGACTTTTTTAATTCTCTACAATAATTTTGAATAATGCTAATGTTTATAATTTTTTATTTCAAAGAAGTAATCTCATTTTCATAAATGATCATTATTATTAAAGTTCTACTTCAAAAAAGTTTTGATCCCTAACTTCGAAATTAAATTCGATCCCTAAGGATTATAAATTAATTTGAATTATTGTATGATTGTGGCAGAATTTAGGTGAAAAAATTTATGAATAAAGAAATTAATACCTAAAATTATCCATTTTTTAGCTTGGCTTACGTGGTTAATTAACAATTTTTATTCATAAATTAATAGATTGCTAGCTTT
>JAQGAK010001429.1:0-32964 GCA_034696945.1 Lipothrix lubbocki | reverse complement strand
CTCTCTTTATAAGAGAATTTCTATATAAGAGGCAGATTTTAGTGATTTATAGCGTTCTCTTATAGCGAGGTTCCAGTAGGGATTAGTATTATGACGATCGTCGTCGCTGAATTCTCAAGAACAATAGTAATACTGTTTCGTATTAACTGCTTACTTACGATTAGTGTATTATATTAGTTGTCTGCACACAATTAATTGGAATGGAGGTACCGCAGGGTAGTGTTATAGCAGCTATATTGACTTTTAAGAAATATCCTCATCAAAGTTTCCGTGTAATTTGCTTTTGTAATAATTCTATATTAAATTTGAATTTACCACATCGGAAAAATAATATATATAGCGAGAAGGTTTTCTAGCCATTTTATTTTTTAGCTAAAACATTATTATTATTGACAAGTCATTTTACTCATCACACTCTCTACATGTATACAGATTAAAAGAGGAATATGGGAAACAAATACAGCTTGATGCCGCCCTCACGTGGTAAGTTTTACATTTGGGAATCAATACATTTTATGACGGTGGAGACTCATTATAACTGTCACCTTTGTAAGGGCAGACTTGCTATAATGGCTATAATTTTTCTGCCCCGGAAATAAATTCTCATGAAGTTCTCGCTTTTATTAAAGAACTTCTTAAAACGGACCAGTCTTCCTGCTTAAGAGGGTGCCGTTATAAAGAGTTTCCACTGTAATTTAAAATCATTGCTGTTTAAAATCATAAAATTAAAAAAAAACTGTTCCAATAAGTTCGAGCTCTAAGCTGGCGTCCAATGGAAAATGAAGGAACAACTAATTCTTCGACTGTCTCCGTTAAGACGAATAACGCGGGAACTGGGGACCGGGATTTCAACAGTCCAGAAAACGAGGACGGAATGCCGACCTTGGTTAGGCAAATTTATTGACTACAGTGGAGCCTTGCTAAAACGGTCCTCCTTATAAGAGCAAACTTTCTAAAACGGCGACAGTCATTGTGCCCCGATTTTGACTCTTATTAGAGAACTTCTTTATAGCGGTCAAAATTTTGCCGTCCTATAAAGTTTGCCTTTAGTAAGAGTTTCCACTGTATAATAATAGAATAACGAATAAAATAGAAAATATAAGTCGTTCAAACAAAATCCTAATGTATCAAGTATTGGTCAAGAAGGGGTCAAATTTTGAGATTTACAATTTACCGGACAAACTGTCTGCACATGTGTAATCTATTCTGCTTGTTTAGCCATTTTAAAGTAAATTTTTATGTTGAATTTGAAAAGTATAACATTTATATGTTCATACCGCATTATTTTAAATTCTAGAGCCGAAAAATTTCAATTTTGGTTAATAGTTTTTATATTACAGTAGCCACTCGCTATAACAGGCCCCTTTATAAGGATATACTCCCTATAACGACCGAATTTTTTTACCAAAGAAATAAATTTATACGTATAGTTTTGACATTTATAAGAGCACTTCTTTATAACGGCCAGATTTTGCCGCTTTATAGGGTGCCGTTATAAAGAGTCTCCACTACATGTATGTATAGTTTGCTTGCTGTGTTAGTCAATATTTGTTTTTATTAATTATTTAGGTCGTAAAGTTGCTCATTGAATCAATCACGGAGGTGGAACTTTTAAAGAAAATTCGACTCGTAAACAAATATTGTAATCACGAGGCTTGTCATTCTCTCCGGAAGTTGTCAACCACAACATTATCACTTCAAAGATTCGAATGGGAAGAATTCCATTCAGTTTTAAATAGCGGGACGACGTTTTCCCTGCCATCTCCTTTCCAAGAAGTTTCCATACTGGCTGAATTCCCGGAATCAATTAGAGAAAATTATCGTCCTATGCTACAAATTCTCCCCTCTGGTTTGGATATCAATTGTTTACGCGTAGTCTGTCGCCTTGACTCAGACCTCCCTCGCCGGAGAAGATTCTTGATGACAAATTCTAAAGAAATCACTGAACTGTTCAGTGATCGTCTAAGCTTGCCAGAATTACGTAAAACTTTTGATGGAATCACATTCCCAGCTCTGCAGACTTTAAATATTTACTCACGAGCTGCGGAACTAGAGGCGGATTCGAATTTCGCTGAGTTTGTAAAAACAATCTTATTACAGGAATCTCTAATCACAACTTTGAGACTTACGATAGATTCCGTCTTGTGCTTTTCCACATTTGTTAAACTAGATTTGACAGGAATTAAGAACCTGGAATTAGCAATATCGGTGTTGGATGATTCACCTCAGTACACCGAATGTTGGGATGCCCTCGCGAATATGTCTTTGCCGGCCTTGAAATCGTTCCGCATTCAAGTTTCAAGTTGTAACCGCAATCTTTATTTTAAACAGCGGTACTCGTTATTTAATAATATTGCGCCATCCTTGGAATCCCTTGAAATAAATGAAAACTCTCAATTTCTTAAAATGGGCGGGATAATTTTCCCGCAATTGAAGAGCCTTGCCATAAATAGCCCAACCGAGTTCGAGCTAATCAACATTACCCAGGAAAGGTTCCCGAAGTTGGAAGAGATGAGAATTAAAATTGCTTGGATCACCCTTCAACTACCGTGTACACTTGGCAACGTTCCTCATGAAGGAGTCCTGAGATTATCGGTCACGGTAACCAGCTTTGGTGGAACTGATATTGAACAGTCCCAAATCTGGATAACTGCGGTGACGGAGAAGTTCCCGAACGTCATCGATGTCACGATGAATACGTACGACAGGGTCCGGACTTCAATTTGTCTTCTACAATGTAGCCGTGCGTATCCTCAACTGAAGTCACTTAAGCTTACTGGATTAGTAAGATCCCTGACAAATATAGCAGTAGATGATTTAACTATGAAAAGGTCTCCATATAGTTCTCCGTTGGCTATTATTCAGGATTTTAGGAGTACGAAAAATATTATTAATAATATTGCTTTTTAAGATGTTTAATACAGCGGAGACTCGCTACAGCGGCAATATTTATAAGAGCATACTTCTTAAAACGGCCGCAGTTCTTTTGCCGTAGAAATAAATTTATGTAAAATTTTGACCTTTATGACGAATTGCGCTTATAAGAGTCAAAATTTTACGCGTCAATTTATTTTCGGGACACAAAAAATGCTGCCGGTATAGGGAGTCTATCGTTATGGAGTGGTCCGTTATAGCGAGTCTCCACTGCAGATTACTGTTACTTTTGGTATTACACAATTCTCTAAGCTGCTTTAAAATACGTGGAATGAACGTAGGAATAATTACGTTGCAATAAAAATGTGCTATTATAATATGTTGTTTGATTCGTAGAGTTGGAGTCATTCGTGCTACAACACCGGTACATTTCTAATGAAGTCATTAAGAATGTTGTGGCCCGTATTCCCAACCTGAAGTATCTCAAATTTTGTTGGGTACTCAACACATCTATTTATCCATTACCCATTATATATTTGTGTAAACTTAATATTCAAATTCTCAACACAGAGTATTCATCATTGAAGTGTCATAATGTAAGTGTGCATTTTGTAGTGCAAACAATTATCAACGGAAGTCGTTCGCAAGTCTCTCGCACATTTGAGGGTGTTGGAAATCTCGAATTTTGGGGAATGGAGGACGATATTAACGGAGCTTCGAGCATGTATGCCGAGGACTTTTATCATAGCAAGACATTCAAGAGAGGAACAATGGATACATATATCTTAATCTAATCGGTTTCTAATAACACCAGAGAAATTTTAAGGCGCAAATTCCAGTGAAAGCCTACATTCCCACCTGGCTTGAAAGTTCGAAATATATTGAACAAAATAAATGATCCCGATGAGAACGGTCCTCCAGGTATGACGCGATATACTCAAAATTAACTGAAACACCTGCAAAATCATTTTGTCAGCACCAAGACCATTTGTACGTCAAATAAAACAAAGCATAATCACCCAACAAAATTAAGGAAGTGTGCTGAACTTCTACACTGGATTTACCCTTAGTGCCGCTTAAAAACCAATTAATTCCACAACTTCGAATCTAGAAAAAATATTTTAATAATGATATTTTTTAAACTAGCTTTATATGATTAAAATGTAACCGCAGTACTGAACTTTAAAATGTTACTCAGAATTTAGCCTGATGATTAACGATTAATTCTAAAGCTTGCCTCTTAATTATTAATGAATATTGTTTGTTAAAAACCACGTAAGCCAGGATTAATAGTATGGATAAATAACGGAATGTATTTTATATGACAATATTAACTTGTAAATATTCATGTGCATTAATTTTTTATGCAGTAAAAATATGTACAGCTTGCCGTTATAAAGTTAGTATCCCTAGAAGGCCTCGAAGTCGATAGTCGTAGGAAATTCTGGGAAATGGAGGCGGACATTTTTCCGAAAATAAGGAGCCTTGCAATGGGTGAACTGACTAATGAGAAGCTAAAGTACATTACACATTAAAGGTTACCGCGTTTGGAGAAAATTAAACTAGAAAAAGATCTGATGTGCTTTAGGGCGTTGAAGGAAAATCCTGCAAGAAAAGCTAGATATTAATTGTTTAATGCTAAAGCTAGATATTGCTTAAAGCTAGATTTTAATGCTTGTAAGTTATATGAACGAGAAATGAGTATGTCTATCGTTGCAGGAATTGTCTCAAGAACAGTATAATAATATTCTGTTAATATAAAATTAAATTTAAAAGGAGGCCCGTTAAAGAGAGTCTCAACTGTATATAGATTTCAAATGCAATTTCATTTACAATTACAATTTCCTGTTCAACGCAATATTTCCAATTCGACTATCTTACATGTTTGTTCGTCTTCCATGTTTTAGCCTGACCAATAACTATTAATACTTTAAAATTTTGTTTGATAATATCATACCTGATATTGAGGAATATAATGACCGAAATACTTGATTTCACACGAATTTAACCTTATACAAACTACATGTTAGCAATAACATGCCAAATTAGGTATAAAAACAACGTGATGGACAAAGTTTGTAACACTTGCTAAGCTGAAAAACTTTGTCTATTTTAAGGCGACTTTATATGCTGAACTAGCAAAACGTATAAAATTTTATTTTGGGTTCAGAAGCAAAAACACCGAATTTGTATTACTAAATTACTGACGTTAATTAAAAACTATTACATATGGTTTATTATATAAGCTCATTTGAAGATATTATTTGTAAATTTGTATTAATCAGGTCGTAAAGTTACTCATTGAATCAATCAAGGAAGTGGAACTTTTAAAGAAAATCAGACTCGTCAATAAATATTGGAATCACGAGGCTTGTCATTCTCTTCGGAAGTTGTCAACCACAACATTATCAACACGAATCGACTTTGAAGAATTCTATGCAGTTTTAAAAAGTGGAGCGAAGTTATCCTTGGCGTCTCCTTTCCAGGAAGTTTCCATACTTGATGATTTCCGGATGCCTCGTAGAATACATTATACTAATTGTACTCTATTTCTCTCGCCCGGGTTGGATATCAAGTATTTAGTTGTGGTTGGTGGCCCTCCCTCATTGGCAGACCGCCGTCGCCTGAGAGCATTCTTAAAAGCAAATTGTATACAAATTACTGAAATGTCCATTCATTGGCTCAACATTCCAGAAGTGTTTCAAACTTTTGACCAAATTACATTCCCAGCTCTGCAGACTTTACGCTTTAACATGCAAGATTTCGACCTAGGGTCGAATCCTGATTTAGGGGATTTTGTAACGACAATCTTTTTCTCAGGATCTCCAATAACAACTTTGAAAATTGAAATTATTTCAAATTTGTGCTTTACTATATTTGTTAAATTAGATTTAACGCGAATTGAAAACCTGAAAGTATCAATATCGCGGAAAAATGATTTACCTCAGTACTCCAAATGTTGGGATGCCCTGGCGAATATGCGATTGCCAGTCTTGAAAACGTTTCACATTGAATTCTCAGGTGGGAATAGAAATCCTAATTTCGATCAGCGGTGCGCGTTATATAATAATATTGCTTCCGTCCTGGAATGTCTAAGTATCAATGAGGATTGTCAATTCTTCCAAATGGACTGGATCACCTTCCCGCAATTGAAACGCCTTGCTGTGTATAGCATCACCGAGTCTGCGCTAATCAAAATTTCCGCTGGAAGGTTCCCGCGCTTGGAAGAGGTTAAAATTAGAAATCTTTTGATCGAACCTGAAAACCCGTTGACAATTGAAAGCGATCCTCATAAAGGAGTCCAGAAATTAGTGGTCACAGTCGGGAATGTTTCGAGAGGTCATAGCGTGATAAATTGTGCATCAAAAGTCTGGATAGCTCCTTTGACGAAACAGTTCCCAAACGTCATACATCTGACGATAAATCACTACTTCCTGGACTGGACTTCAATATGTTTCAAAAATTTTAGCCGTGCATATCCTCAACTTCAGTCTCTTCGATTGAGTGGACCGAGGGGCTCATTTGAAGATGCAATAGAAGAATTGGGACATATACAAAATATTTGCACTGTGATCAGTATTCAGGATTTTCAAAGTATGTATAGAATCCTTTGATACAATAAATTCGTTTATATTTGGAATGAACTATTATTATAAATAAATTAAATAAGTTATTGTTGTAAATGTTTCATTATATTGTACTTATATTACTTTTGTGTGTAGATTTAGAGTCACTTGAGTTTCAACACTGCTCTATTTCCAACGCGGTTATACAGAGTTTTGTGGCCCACATTCCCAACCTGAAGTATCTGAAGTTGCATTGGGTATTCTGGATTTTAATTAAATTATTATTAATAGTGAACACTTTTTTTTGTTTGATTAATATACCGAAAATAATTATCCTCTAAAATGTGATAATATATATTCATCTACTCATGCTTTGTTGTTTTGCAGGTCGAAAAATTATCAGTGAAAGTGGTTTCCAACTCCCTTCAACATTTACTCGAATTGGAAATCTTTAATTTTTTCGACTGGAGAAAGATCTTAACTGAACTTCGGGCGGCTATGCCGAAGACTTTTATCAAAGCGAGATATTCAAGAGAATGCGTAACATTATACCCTGATTAATAGTTTATTTTACGGAAGATGCTAAAATTAAAATGAATTTAAATATTGACTTGTAAATAATGTATACAAAATAATATAAATTGTGATTGGTGCTAAGTTCAAAAAAAAACTTTCTATGAAATTACACAAGGAAAGCGACTTATTGGAACAAGTTGACATTATTTACGATCGAACGAGTGTTGTTGTACACTTTAGTGTTTACATACAACCAAACCAATAAAATTACTTAGGGCACTATGTATAGTTTTCCATCAATCTGCAATCTACATGAAACTGATAACTTATTCCACTTTCTATTTCAATGCAGTATCTTATCCCCGCTAAGAACAAAATATCTTAAGAATGTTAAATTAAACTTAGTTAACGAAAGGAATTGGCTTTCATTTGTGCAAACCTCTAACAAGGCACATTGTAATTCAGTATTCCTCTGTGCCTATAATGCTATTAAGTTACGCTCATGGTGTTTAAATGAGTAAATAAGTGAGGAGTCAACCACGGTAGGTTAGTAATAATTAACCGTAAATATAGTATCTTGTATAGTTTGATAAGTGTGATTTCTAGCACTAACATGCTAATGTTAAACAATATAGTTAAATGTCATTTTTGTCTATCTTTTGCGTTTGTGTTGTAGACCTGCGTCTCTGAACACTCTGGCTCTTTACTTTTTTTATTGTTTTATGATTATGACTGATTAAACGAATTGCGTAAACCAGGTCCCCGCTATTGGAAATTTATGTATGTATGTATACACTAAATAAAACGAGACTGTGAATAAAGTTGAATAATAATAATTATAATCACGAATTTTGAGAAATGGAAAGACAGGCAAGAGAGAAACAATTAATTATAGCTTCTCTAATTTAAGACTTTAACTATAGATATGTATTTGGTATAATATTAATTTTTATATATTCATGGTATTTGTCATATGCAATAACAATATGTACGCGAATTTTAAATTCCTAATGAGGAATGTGCATCAACTACTGCTCGCATAATTTTAAACATCGACAATTTTACTCGTTTATAAATAAAATTTGCCCATCCCTCGAAATCCTCGAAGTTGATAGTCGCTGTTCTTGGAGATGGAGGGGGTCATTTTCCCGAAATTAAGGAGCCTTGCACTGGGTGAACTGACTAATCAGGAGCTAATGAACCCCTAAAAGTTTCCCGAGTTTGGAAGAAAATCCTGAAAGGAAAGCTGAAAGACGCGTTTTTTCTCCTCACTGTTTCGTAAAAAGCCGGAAAATTGTTAAGCAAATTTGAGGGCTCTAAATTTTGCCAAAAAAGCTGTACATATTTCTGTGTTACTCTTTTTATAAGATTTTTAGAATTGCCGATGTCATTCTATTCCGACCACCACCAAGGAGTCCAAACAATTTCGACGAACGTTTTAAGTGACCAAGCCAGTCAGAGTCAGGCACACAAATAGCAAGCAACAGTATGTAGTATGAATAACAGCTTTAACAAAGAAATTCGTTGTGTGAAACGTGTAGATCTGAAAGCGACAAACAAAACGTGGGCTTCATTAGCTTTTTTACTAATGAACAGTGACTTCCTCAACTGAAGTTCCTTTATCTTGTTGGATAATTGACATTATTCTGCGGGACATCGCGGCCCTCAGGCATTTTTTATCTTCAGGATCTTCCAAGTAAAGCTACAATTATTTTTTTTGAAATTTTGAATTAAAATCTTTCCCTATATTGTTTAAAATTATTGTTTTAAGCAGTCTATTTAATAAATTTATTTATAAACAATTTCTTGAGTATTTTGTAAATTGTACTTATTTCTAGATTTGGAATCCCTGGTGTTGCAATGGGATGACATTTCTAATGAAATGATTCTAAATAGTGTGGCCGGTATTCGGGAACTGAAATATCTCAAATTATGTTGGGTATACAAGACTTGAATAAATATATGCAATTTATTTCCTTCGAATTATTTGTTGACACGAAAAAGCTAAGATGATAACGTGCTAATTGTTGTGATTATTTTTTCAGTCCGAAGATCTGTGGGTAGACGATTTTTGAGACTCTCCGAAGCATTTCAATGTCCTGCAACTGATGTGCTTCGATCAGCCATGCCTAGGACTTTGGTCAAAGCGAGTTTCAAGAAACTAGAGACTAATGCCTACATCTTAAAATCAGAAAGAAACTTTTAAACAATCCGTACATATGATTTTCATTGCCATTTATGTAGCAAATATTACTGACTGTACGCGATCAGAAAAGCGATTCAGGTTTTTGATCTAAGAAACATAAAAATTACTTTTTTGTTGTATTGTGGTTTGGCACTGCCTGCCCATTTACATCAAACAGTGCACCTCACTACGGAAATTTAAATATTTCTCGCATGCTCAACCTGTTGGATTTCCCTTAACGTTTTTATGCATTTGCTCTGATTTTTTATCAACTTTGCATCAGTACAATTGGTGAAATATTTAGTGGCTCTCCAAGAGAATTCTGGAAATTTGCTGGTAATCCGATTGTTCGAGATAATCCAGAAAATTGCGCAAAAAAATTCTTTTGAAACTTTATAAAATGCATAATTATACATTTTATGTATTATTATTTTAAAATATTACAATTGTGGTTTCCTTTGTTCTAATCGTAAGTATAATGCTCGCAGTTAATACACATTTTGGAAAGAGTTTATTTGTCGTGTGACTAATATGCATTACAGCAAAGTTGGTTGTGAACAGGAAAAATTTCAATTTTAGTAAGTATATGAACGAGGAATTGTTATGACGAACATTGCACGAATTTTCTGAAGAACAATAGTAATATTGTTTCCTGTTTAGCTGCTTGTATTTTTAGTTCTCCATGCAGTGTCAGCTCGAATAGAAGTCCAATTGCTATATTGTAGCGGATGTAAATCACAAGCAACACTTATAATTATACATATTCATCCCCAGCGTTCTCCTTTAATTTTCTTCTGACTTATTTGTACATATTATTTTGAATTCTACTAGAATTTTTAATTTGAAAAATAATACAGACCTAACATTTGTTTGCTATTTTATTATTTAAACTGAAATTCTTAAACTGATTTGTCATTCCACTATACGGATAAATTCAAGAAAGAATGGGAAACAAATTCAGTTTGACGTCGCAATCACGGGGTATAAATCAAATTTGAATTTTATTACATTATTTTGCCTATTTTATTACAGTGGAAACTCGTTATAACGGCCATCTTAATAAGAACACTCGCCGTATAACAGCTACAATGTTTCTGTCCCAACAAATTCCCATTATATTTAGCTCTAATATGAGCACTTCTGTACATATAGCGGTCACATTACCCTGCTTTAGAGAGTGCCGTTATAAGGAGTTCCTACTGTCATCTAAAATTATATCTGTTTGAATTCATGAAATTTAAGTAAACTCGTACAATTTTTGTAATTATGGCGTTCGCGACCATTCCACCCTGATGGATCAGCGAATTCTTTGAAAGCCTCTGTGACGCAAGATACGGGATTTATCTGGGGTGATCCAAAAAATGGGGACAGAATTCAGACCTTGGTTAGGATAATTTATTGATTAAATAATTAGAAAGTTTATTTTCATCACAACTTGGTCACCATTATACTTCAAATAACGTTAATGACGAGTATAATGCAAACATAATCATGATAACAACGAAAATTGAGTATTAAAACTTTACTTTAGAGGGTTAAGTTTTGGGGGGATTTCCATGTTTAGAACAAACTGATGTGTGGTGTGTAAAAAATATTATCGTATGTAAATCGTACGTAACGCGAACTTAACCTTATACAAACTACATCTTAGAAATAACATTCCAAATAATGTATAGAAATAACGTGATGGACACAAAGTCCGCTAAACTTTCTCAGCTGACCAATTTTGTATGGGTATTTTTATGCGAATTTAAATGATTATTTGTGAATTTGTATTAATCAGGTCCTAAAGTTACTCATTGAGTCAATCAAGGAAGTGGAACTTTTAAAGAAAATCAGACTCGTCAGTAAATATTGTAATCACGAGGCTTGTCATTCTCTTCGAAAGTTGACAACTACAACATTATCACTTCAACGATTCGACTCCGAAGAATTCCAAGCAGTTTTGAAACAAGGAGCGAAGTTATCCTTGCCGTCTCCTTTCCAGGAAGTTTCTATAGTTGACGATTTCAAGATACCTCGAAGACATTATTCTAATCGCACGCTACTTCTCCCGCCTGGGTTGGATATCAAGTGTTTAGTTGTAGCTTGTCGCCCTGCCTCATTGGCAGGCCTCCGTCGCCTGAGAGAATTCTTGATAGGAAATTGTGTGCAAATTACTGAAATATCCATTCGTTCCCTCAGCATTCCAGAAGTTTGTCAAACTTTTGATCTAATCACATTCCCAGCTCTACAGACGTTATACTTTAACATACAAAATTTCGATCAAGGGCCGGATCCTGATTTCGCTGAATTTGTAAAGACAATCTTATTCTCAGGATCTCCATTAACAACTTTGAAATTTGTTATTAATACAAATTCGTGCTTTTCCGTACTTGTTAAATTAGATTTAACGCGAATGAAAAACTTGAAAATATTAATATCGTCGTTAAATGATTCACAACAGTACACCAAATGTTGGGATGCCCAAAATAATATTTTGAAAATATGCTAATTTTCTATTCAATGCATTTTATAAATTTCCGATTGTTCTGGATATTTCAGAAAATTTGTACATAAAATTGGGCACTAAATACATACCGTGGAAACGTTTTATAACGGTTTTCCCTCTACAAAGGCAGCAGTTTTTCTGTCCTGAAAATAAATTTAAGTATAGGTAAACGATATAAGCGCACTTTGTATAAATGCACCTCATAACGTTCAACTTTTACTGCGTCAGTCGTTATAAAGAGTTTCCACTGTATATATAAAGCCTAATTATTCGGAATTGATTTCTTAAGTGGAATATGGAGCGATGACGTACAATTATGGTTTCCTTTATTCTAATCGTAAGTACAATGCTCGCAGTAAATGCACATAGTGGAAATAGTTTATTTGTGCTGTGACTAATATGCGCTACAGCGAAGTTAGTCGTAAACGGGAATAGTTTTTAATCTTATTGTAAGTTATATGAAGAAGGAATTTTCTCAAGAACTATATAGTTCATATATATGAACGCTTTTTCCTATTTAGCAGTTTTTTCTAGCATTATCAGTTGTCTGGACATTGTCAGCTTAAATAGAAGTACCCGTGCTATATTGCAGCAGACGTTTTTACTTAAGCGATACCTATGTATGTATATATAAGTATCCTCAGCGTTCTCGTATAATTTGATTTTGTATTAATTATAATATTTTGAATTCTACTAGTATTTTACATTTGAAAAATAATACCGACAAAATATGTGCTTGAGATTGTATTATTGAAACTGAAATTCATTCCCTGATCAGAAATTTTTCTATTGGAAAAAATTAAAAAATATGGGGAACAGATGCAGCCGATCCATCTCACCTGGTATGTTTGAAATTTGTGTCTTAGGTCATTTTGTTACAGTGGAGACTCACTATATCAGTTGTTTTTACATGGGTCCTTTATCCTTATAAAGGTTTGAATTTTTCTGCCCTGAAATGAAATTGTCATTAAATTCTAGTATTTGTGAGACCATTTCTTTTTTATTGTCAAATTTGGGTGCTTTAAGGGGTTGCTGTTATAAAGTTTCTACTGTCATCTAACACAATCTAAATCGTTACTACTGTTTAAAGTCATTAAAACATAAACCTTTAAAATTTATTCTAACAAATTAAACCAGTGGAATGGCTTCCGAAACACCCTGGCGTAGCATGGAATTTAAATCCCCGCGTTACGATGAAAGGCCCGCCAGGATCTGTCCGCAGTGAAGTCAAAAATCCAAAAAATGGGGACGAAATCCCGACCTTGGTCAGATTCTCTATAGTTCAGTGTATATTTTTTTTATGCCTGCTTTTAGGTTTTGTATCAGCTCATTTGAAGTTATTATTTGTAAATTTGTATTAATCAGGTCGTAAAGTTACTCATTGAATCAATCAAGGAAGTGGAACTTTTAAAGAAAATCAGACTCGTCAATAAATATTGGAATCACGAGGCTTGTCATTCTCTTCGGAAGTTGTCAACCACAACATTATCAACACGAATCGACTTTGAAGAATTCTATGCAGTTTTAAAAAGTGGAGCGAAGTTATCCTTGGCGTCTCCTTTCCAGGAAGTTTCCATACTTGATGATTTCCGGATGCCTCGTAGAATACATTATACTAATTGTACTCTATTTCTCTCGCCCGGGTTGGATATCAAGTATTTAGTTGTGGTTGGTGGCCCTCCCTCATTGGCAGACCGCCGTCGCCTGAGAGCATTCTTAAAAGCAAATTGTATACAAATTACTGAAATGTCCATTCATTGGCTCAACATTCCAGAAGTGTTTCAAACTTTTGACCAAATTACATTCCCAGCTCTGCAGACTTTACGCTTTAACATGCAAGATTTCGACCTAGGGTCGAATCCTGATTTAGGGGATTTTGTAACGACAATCTTTTTCTCAGGATCTCCAATAACAACTTTGAAAATTGAAATTATTTCAAATTTGTGCTTTACTATATTTGTTAAATTAGATTTAACGCGAATTGAAAACCTGAAAGTATCAATATCGCGGAAAAATGATTTACCTCAGTACTCCAAATGTTGGGATGCCCTGGCGAATATGCGATTGCCAGTCTTGAAAACGTTTCACATTGAATTCTCAGGTGGGAATAGAAATCCTAATTTCGATCAGCGGTGCGCGTTATATAATAATATTGCTTCCGTCCTGGAATGTCTAAGTATCAATGAGGATTGTCAATTCTTCCAAATGGACTGGATCACCTTCCCGCAATTGAAACGCCTTGCTGTGTATAGCATCACCGAGTCTGCGCTAATCAAAATTTCCGCTGGAAGGTTCCCGCGCTTGGAAGAGGTTAAAATTAGAAATCTTTTGATCGAACCTGAAAACCCGTTGACAATTGAAAGCGATCCTCATAAAGGAGTCCAGAAATTAGTGGTCACAGTCGGGAATGTTTCGAGAGGTCATAGCGTGATAAATTGTGCATCAAAAGTCTGGATAGCTCCTTTGACGAAACAGTTCCCAAACGTCATACATCTGACGATAAATCACTACTTCCTGGACTGGACTTCAATATGTTTCAAAAATTTTAGCCGTGCATATCCTCAACTTCAGTCTCTTCGATTGAGTGGACCGAGGGGCTCATTTGAAGATGCAATAGAAGAATTGGGACATATACAAAATATTTGCACTGTGATCAGTATTCAGGATTTTCAAAGTATGTATAGAATCCTTTGATACAATAAATTCGTTTATATTTGGAATGAACTATTATTATAAATAAATTAAATAAGTTATTGTTGTAAATGTTTCATTATATTGTACTTATATTACTTTTGTGTGTAGATTTAGAGTCACTTGAGTTTCAACACTGCTCTATTTCCAACGCGGTTATACAGAGTTTTGTGGCCCACATTCCCAACCTGAAGTATCTGAAGTTGCATTGGGTATTCTGGATTTTAATTAAATTATTATTAATAGTGAACACTTTTTTTTGTTTGATTAATATACCGAAAATAATTATCCTCTAAAATGTGATAATATATATTCATCTACTCATGCTTTGTTGTTTTGCAGGTCGAAAAATTATCAGTGAAAGTGGTTTCCAACTCCCTTCAACATTTACTCGAATTGGAAATCTTTAATTTTTTCGACTGGAGAAAGATCTTAACTGAACTTCGGGCGGCTATGCCGAAGACTTTTATCAAAGCGAGATATTCAAGAGAATGCGTAACATTATACCCTGATTAATAGTTTATTTTACGGAAGATGCTAAAATTAAAATGAATTTAAATATTGACTTGTAAATAATGTATACAAAATAATATAAATTGTGATTGGTGCTAAGTTCAAAAAAAAACTTTCTATGAAATTACACAAGGAAAGCGACTTATTGGAACAAGTTGACATTATTTACGATCGAACGAGTGTTGTTGTACACTTTAGTGTTTACATACAACCAAACCAATAAAATTACTTAGGGCACTATGTATAGTTTTCCATCAATCTGCAATCTACATGAAACTGATAACTTATTCCACTTTCTATTTCAATGCAGTATCTTATCCCCGCTAAGAACAAAATATCTTAAGAATGTTAAATTAAACTTAGTTAACGAAAGGAATTGGCTTTCATTTGTGCAAACCTCTAACAAGGCACATTGTAATTCAGTATTCCTCTGTGCCTATAATGCTATTAAGTTACGCTCATGGTGTTTAAATGAGTAAATAAGTGAGGAGTCAACCACGGTAGGTTAGTAATAATTAACCGTAAATATAGTATCTTGTATAGTTTGATAAGTGTGATTTCTAGCACTAACATGCTAATGTTAAACAATATAGTTAAATGTCATTTTTGTCTATCTTTTGCGTTTGTGTTGTAGACCTGCGTCTCTGAACACTCTGGCTCTTTACTTTTTTTATTGTTTTATGATTATGACTGATTAAACGAATTGCGTAAACCAGGTCCCCGCTATTGGAAATTTATGTATGTATGTATACACTAAATAAAACGAGACTGTGAATAAAGTTGAATAATAATAATTATAATCACGAATTTTGAGAAATGGAAAGACAGGCAAGAGAGAAACAATTAATTATAGCTTCTCTAATTTAAGACTTTAACTATAGATATGTATTTGGTATAATATTAATTTTTATATATTCATGGTATTTGTCATATGCAATAACAATATGTACGCGAATTTTAAATTCCTAATGAGGAATGTGCATCAACTACTGCTCGCATAATTTTAAACATCGACAATTTTACTCGTTTATAAATAAAATTTGCCCATCCCTCGAAATCCTCGAAGTTGATAGTCGCTGTTCTTGGAGATGGAGGGGGTCATTTTCCCGAAATTAAGGAGCCTTGCACTGGGTGAACTGACTAATCAGGAGCTAATGAACCCCTAAAAGTTTCCCGAGTTTGGAAGAAAATCCTGAAAGGAAAGCTGAAAGACGCGTTTTTTCTCCTCACTGTTTCGTAAAAAGCCGGAAAATTGTTAAGCAAATTTGAGGGCTCTAAATTTTGCCAAAAAAGCTGTACATATTTCTGTGTTACTCTTTTTATAAGATTTTTAGAATTGCCGATGTCATTCTATTCCGACCACCACCAAGGAGTCCAAACAATTTCGACGAACGTTTTAAGTGACCAAGCCAGTCAGAGTCAGGCACACAAATAGCAAGCAACAGTATGTAGTATGAATAACAGCTTTAACAAAGAAATTCGTTGTGTGAAACGTGTAGATCTGAAAGCGACAAACAAAACGTGGGCTTCATTAGCTTTTTTACTAATGAACAGTGACTTCCTCAACTGAAGTTCCTTTATCTTGTTGGATAATTGACATTATTCTGCGGGACATCGCGGCCCTCAGGCATTTTTTATCTTCAGGATCTTCCAAGTAAAGCTACAATTATTTTTTTTGAAATTTTGAATTAAAATCTTTCCCTATATTGTTTAAAATTATTGTTTTAAGCAGTCTATTTAATAAATTTATTTATAAACAATTTCTTGAGTATTTTGTAAATTGTACTTATTTCTAGATTTGGAATCCCTGGTGTTGCAATGGGATGACATTTCTAATGAAATGATTCTAAATAGTGTGGCCGGTATTCGGGAACTGAAATATCTCAAATTATGTTGGGTATACAAGACTTGAATAAATATATGCAATTTATTTCCTTCGAATTATTTGTTGACACGAAAAAGCTAAGATGATAACGTGCTAATTGTTGTGATTATTTTTTCAGTCCGAAGATCTGTGGGTAGACGATTTTTGAGACTCTCCGAAGCATTTCAATGTCCTGCAACTGATGTGCTTCGATCAGCCATGCCTAGGACTTTGGTCAAAGCGAGTTTCAAGAAACTAGAGACTAATGCCTACATCTTAAAATCAGAAAGAAACTTTTAAACAATCCGTACATATGATTTTCATTGCCATTTATGTAGCAAATATTACTGACTGTACGCGATCAGAAAAGCGATTCAGGTTTTTGATCTAAGAAACATAAAAATTACTTTTTTGTTGTATTGTGGTTTGGCACTGCCTGCCCATTTACATCAAACAGTGCACCTCACTACGGAAATTTAAATATTTCTCGCATGCTCAACCTGTTGGATTTCCCTTAACGTTTTTATGCATTTGCTCTGATTTTTTATCAACTTTGCATCAGTACAATTGGTGAAATATTTAGTGGCTCTCCAAGAGAATTCTGGAAATTTGCTGGTAATCCGATTGTTCGAGATAATCCAGAAAATTGCGCAAAAAAATTCTTTTGAAACTTTATAAAATGCATAATTATACATTTTATGTATTATTATTTTAAAATATTACAATTGTGGTTTCCTTTGTTCTAATCGTAAGTATAATGCTCGCAGTTAATACACATTTTGGAAAGAGTTTATTTGTCGTGTGACTAATATGCATTACAGCAAAGTTGGTTGTGAACAGGAAAAATTTCAATTTTAGTAAGTATATGAACGAGGAATTGTTATGACGAACATTGCACGAATTTTCTGAAGAACAATAGTAATATTGTTTCCTGTTTAGCTGCTTGTATTTTTAGTTCTCCATGCAGTGTCAGCTCGAATAGAAGTCCAATTGCTATATTGTAGCGGATGTAAATCACAAGCAACACTTATAATTATACATATTCATCCCCAGCGTTCTCCTTTAATTTTCTTCTGACTTATTTGTACATATTATTTTGAATTCTACTAGAATTTTTAATTTGAAAAATAATACAGACCTAACATTTGTTTGCTATTTTATTATTTAAACTGAAATTCTTAAACTGATTTGTCATTCCACTATACGGATAAATTCAAGAAAGAATGGGAAACAAATTCAGTTTGACGTCGCAATCACGGGGTATAAATCAAATTTGAATTTTATTACATTATTTTGCCTATTTTATTACAGTGGAAACTCGTTATAACGGCCATCTTAATAAGAACACTCGCCGTATAACAGCTACAATGTTTCTGTCCCAACAAATTCCCATTATATTTAGCTCTAATATGAGCACTTCTGTACATATAGCGGTCACATTACCCTGCTTTAGAGAGTGCCGTTATAAGGAGTTCCTACTGTCATCTAAAATTATATCTGTTTGAATTCATGAAATTTAAGTAAACTCGTACAATTTTTGTAATTATGGCGTTCGCGACCATTCCACCCTGATGGATCAGCGAATTCTTTGAAAGCCTCTGTGACGCAAGATACGGGATTTATCTGGGGTGATCCAAAAAATGGGGACAGAATTCAGACCTTGGTTAGGATAATTTATTGATTAAATAATTAGAAAGTTTATTTTCATCACAACTTGGTCACCATTATACTTCAAATAACGTTAATGACGAGTATAATGCAAACATAATCATGATAACAACGAAAATTGAGTATTAAAACTTTACTTTAGAGGGTTAAGTTTTGGGGGGATTTCCATGTTTAGAACAAACTGATGTGTGGTGTGTAAAAAATATTATCGTATGTAAATCGTACGTAACGCGAACTTAACCTTATACAAACTACATCTTAGAAATAACATTCCAAATAATGTATAGAAATAACGTGATGGACACAAAGTCCGCTAAACTTTCTCAGCTGACCAATTTTGTATGGGTATTTTTATGCGAATTTAAATGATTATTTGTGAATTTGTATTAATCAGGTCCTAAAGTTACTCATTGAGTCAATCAAGGAAGTGGAACTTTTAAAGAAAATCAGACTCGTCAGTAAATATTGTAATCACGAGGCTTGTCATTCTCTTCGAAAGTTGACAACTACAACATTATCACTTCAACGATTCGACTCCGAAGAATTCCAAGCAGTTTTGAAACAAGGAGCGAAGTTATCCTTGCCGTCTCCTTTCCAGGAAGTTTCTATAGTTGACGATTTCAAGATACCTCGAAGACATTATTCTAATCGCACGCTACTTCTCCCGCCTGGGTTGGATATCAAGTGTTTAGTTGTAGCTTGTCGCCCTGCCTCATTGGCAGGCCTCCGTCGCCTGAGAGAATTCTTGATAGGAAATTGTGTGCAAATTACTGAAATATCCATTCGTTCCCTCAGCATTCCAGAAGTTTGTCAAACTTTTGATCTAATCACATTCCCAGCTCTACAGACTTTATACTTTAACATACGAACTTTCGATCAAGGGCCGGATCCTGATTTCGCTGAATTTGTGAAGACAATCTTATTCTCAGGATCTCCACTAACACCTTTGAAATTTGAGATTCCTACAAATTTGCTCTTTTCAATATTTGTTAAATTAGATTTAACGCGAATTGAAAGCCTGAAGTTAACAATATCGTCGATATATTTTTCACCTGAAGAGTACATCGACTATTGGGATGCCCTGGGGACCATGCCACTGCCGTCCTTGAAAACGTTCCAGATTGAATTCCCAACAGGGGATGGAAATCCCAATTTCGATCAGCGGTGCGCGTTATATAATAATTTTGCTTCAGTCCTTGAATGTCTTGCTATCCATGAAGATTTCCAATTCTTCGAAATGGATTGGATCACTTTCCCGCAATTGAAGCGCCTTGCAGTGGATAGCATCACCTCTCAGCTAATCAAGATTATCCCTGGAAGGTTTCCGCTCTTGGAAGAGGTAAAAATTTATGATTTTATGATCGCACCTGAAGAACCGTTGACATTTAAAGGCGTTTCTCACGAAGGAGTCCAGAAATTATCGATCGGAGTCTTCAATGCTGTGGGAGGCCATAGCGAGATAGATTGCACTTCAAAAGTTTGGATATCTCCTTTGACGAAACAGTTCCCAAACGTCATCGATCTGACGATAATCAAATTGGGCAGGACTATATGTTTCAAACAATTTAGTCGTGCATATCCCCAACTTCAGTCTCTTCGGCTGATTGGGCTGTCGGCCTCATTTGAGGTTGAAATAGAAAAATTGGGACATGTACAAAATATTTGCACTGTGATCAGTAGTCAGGATTATCAAAGTATGTATAGAATCCTACGTTATAAAAAATATATTGTCTATATTCGGAATGAACTTATAAATACATTTTTGCTGTAAATGTTTCATTATATTGTAAACTTTTTGTGTATATTTATCAATTGTGTAGATTTAGTCGCTCACGTTTCTAAGTTTCAACACGCCAACGTTTCAACAACACCCAATTTCCAATGCTGTTGTACAGAATTTTCTGGCGCGCATTCCCAACCTAAAGTATCTGAAGTTCAATTGGGTATGCTGAAATTTAATTAAATTATTATTTATAGTGAACGCATGTTTGTTCGATAAATATATCAAAATTAATTATTCTCTAAAATGTGATAATATGTATTCGTCTACTCATCCTTTGTTGTTTTGCAGTGCAAGGAATTATCAGTGAAAGTGGTTAGCAACTCTCTTCAACATTTACTCGAATTGGAAATCTTGAATTTTTCCGACTGGAGAAAGATTCTTACGGAACTTCGGGCGGCTATGCCGAAGACTTCTATTAAAGCGAGATATTTAGGAGAATGCGTATTACCTGATATAGTATAGTATATTTTACGGAAGATGCTAAAATATAAATGAATTTAAATATTCATTTGTAATTACCAACATTAGACACGAAATGATTGTAATTGTGCAGGACATTGTGAGATTTAGCTGACATTTTCATTTTACAAATCACTTAGTAAATAAATACTTTTAATCTAGAGCTTGAATCATTCTCGGGGGAAAATTTCTTGTAGTTAAAGTACATATATGTGACTATAACGTTCAGTGAGTTGTTGTTCTAGTTAGGAAAACGTCGTAAAAATGTAAATTATAATCAGTTTTTGGTTTGACTGTCTCTGATTAATATAATAAATAAATATTGTCAACTGGCGCTGATTATTCATGAATTTTAAGTATACTTCATGTGCCCAGTTGCCACGTAGTATTTGTAGTAAATTTCTGCATCATCATTTATACATCATACATACATTTGCCAGTCAGTTTTGAATGATGGTGCAATATTGTCTTTGCCGTCGCCTTTCCAAAAGCTACATATATGCTAGATTAGTGTTTTCTCCAGAACGCGTCCAATCTCTCGCCCTTCGCTCTGACGTGAAGATCAAATCTTTTCATTTAGTCTTTCTCTCGTTATGGGTGTTTTGAAGATATGAAACTATTTGTGAAGTTAAACTCCAAGCAAGTCATTGAATTCAGCGTACCATAACCAACATCCAAAGCTTTTGATGAAGTCATGCTCCCAAACCTTTAACCTTTAGATATGTCTCCAGCAAATCACACCCAATTGAATTATGCCGAGTTTTTGAAAACGTTGTTATTGAAGGGGTCTCCTATACGAAAATTGACAATTATGATTGAGTCTCCCGCGTGTTTGTCGATAATCCTGACGCTGGATTTAACTAGGCGTAATATGTTAGGACAGAAAATTGTCCATTGACAATTTAAAAAAAAAATTGGTCCATATTTCTAAAACTAACCCAAAGTCAATTTTGGGTTTTTAATTTTGCCCAAGAGCATTTTTTTTGTTTTTTGCAGATGCTTACACTAAGCGATTGGATTTTAATCTGCTTCGCACCAAGGCCTTAAAAAATTTTGATGAACGGTTTTGTAGTGTCAACATCTTTAAGGAGACGTTTGTCGGGATTCCCTTCAACATTTCGAAGTGTTGGAAAGTGATTTCATGCAATGGAGAAAATTTTACGCCAGAAATTACTTTACAGAAGTTTAGCCTAGAACGCTGCTCAATCAAATCATTCGCCGTTAAGTGTATATAGTAATTTCAGGCTTACCCTGACAACGCAGAACCCGAATTTTTTTGATTACCCCGAAAATATCAAAAACTCATAGTTTGCATTCCATTACTCTTATTTATGTACAATTTTTTTTTCAATGCCCATGTATTTAAATAGGAGCACCAAAGTCTTTGAAGAGGCTTCCGGGGATATGCTGCTAGGGACTAACCATGGATCAAATGACAGGAAAACAAAATTGTCTACGTTCATCTTTTCGATTTTTAAAACAATTTGCATTCCTTCCTATTAAAATATGTGATTTATATGTAGTGCTAAAAATTCAGGTTTTTCAACTCAGCCAGCTAAATTAGCGACCAAACGCAGATGATACAATATTTACCAACTTCAACACAAAAGGATATCCTAGAATCAATGCATTTCAAATTTTTGTTTTCCAAACCGTCCGTCAAGCAAAATTGAATTACCTAAAGATGTGCAAAAGAGCCGAAAATTGGCAATACCTAGACAATACTTAGATACACAATTTTAGACTTATTAGCACATTTTTAGGTTTAAAAATTAGTACTGAAAAAATCATTAAGTTTGTGCATAAATGGGTCCATTGGAATGCAAACTACTATGTTCGCATTCTCGCGAGCAAAATAGTCGGGTTCTGGGTTTTCAGGGTGAGTCTAAAATTATACTGTTAAATAACTGCGCTAACAAATGACATTCAAAAGTGGAAAAGGATAGCAATAATCTTTTCCCTGAAGTTGCACAAAGTCACTCAATCAACAAAATAATATATGTACATCCCTTTGGCGAATTGACGGAGGATGTCATCAGAACTTTGGAGTATGATGAACTGTGATAATGAGAATCCGAGATAACTTATCAATCGAGAATTAGTTGTCACTGGCAAATGCGCAGTAATTTCTGCAAATCTATGACTCACTGCTGATTGAAACGTAAGGTAGTATGGGAATATTTTCAGTTATACGGAGCATAAATGTAGGTATGCATTGTCGTTGATAATTTTGTAGAACGCTTTTGATCATCGTAGTGCCCGTTTAAAATTATTCTTCATCAATTAATCTTAGTTACACTGTGAATAACCCAGAATAATAAAGCTATTTCCACACTGTAAGAACGTAGACAGTTTAACGGTACCACATTTGGCAAATACACCTCAAATGGACAGCAACGACACAAAACGACGAAAGGAGACTCCACCGGAGAGATCTACGGATTCAGACACTTTTTCTGATGAAGATGTTGATAGTGAGAGAATCCCAACCTTGGTTAGACTAAACTAAATATGTATATCAATAATTTTTATTACTGCATTCGTTGACGTGGAGTGTGTACAAATTATTAATTTGTTGAACATTTTACTACCCAGGTCGTTCGTTGTGTAAGTAGTAAGTACATATGTATTATTTATTTATTTTGCAAATTTTATTGTGAACCCAGATAGTCAAGTTGTTCCTGGAATCCATCACTGAAGTGGAGCTCCTAAAGAAATTCAGACTGGTCAGTAAATATTGGAACCTGGAGGCTTGTCACTGGCTCCGTAAATTGTCGACTACAACATTGTTTACTGACGTGTCTGATTTGGAAGATTTTCACTCAGTTGTGAATGATGGAGCAAGGTTGTCTTTGCCGTCTCCTTTCCAGAAGATTTCCATTAAGGGTCGCCGGCTACCTAAAAACGTATTGAGCATTCTAATCAATAGCTTCGGCCTGGATATCAAGTCTTTAGATCTACCATTTATAGACTTCAAAGACTTGTATAATTTAAAAATATTATTTAAGGAACATTCTAATCTAATCACTACACTAGTTCTACCACCTGCATATTGGTCCAAAATGCGTGAAGCTTATGAAGGAGTCAGCTTCTCCTCATTGCACACGTTACGTCTAAGTGGGAGAGATACCCACCACGCTTTTTTGGTGGAAAATTTTGTGGAAAAGATATTGCAAGGATCCACATTGACAAGTCTGAAAATTGTGATTCAATCCGTCCCTTGGTTTCTTAAATTTGCGAGTTTGGATTTAACACGATATAAAAACCTGGACCTAGTGATGAAAATAACGGCTTCGGCCCAGGTGCCTTGGAACGCACTGGCGAATGTACAGTTGCCTGCTTTGAGAAAGCTGAGCATCCAATTTTTTTTTCGCCGCCATGATTTACAGCAAATGTATTCGTTATTGAACAGATGTGCTCCCTGCCTTGAAGATCTTGATATCACGAGCGAATTCAAATTCTGGGAAACAAATATCAATATCTTTCCAAATTTGAAGAGCCTTGCTCTGCATAACATGAATTACAGCGCCCTCTTGCACGTTACCCACGAACGGTTTCCGCGTTTGGAGGAAATTAAAATAAGTGTTCAAAATGAAATCATTCCCGTAGAAGTTGAACTGGTTCCTCATGAAATAGTACATAAATTGTGCGTAGAAATCAAAGGCATGCGGTGCTCTCCGTATTTATTTGAGGGAAATCACCAGGCGGTCCCATCTTGGATAAGAGCTTTCAAGACAAAGTTTCCCAACGTCAACGATGTCACGATGACTGCAATGGATTGTCCCTGCATTTTATCCTGTTTTCATCTTTTCAACTCTCAGCTAAAGTCTCTTACGCTTACAAGATTCAATGGGGGCTGGGCAATTTTGGGAAGACAAAGTTTGGAAGGGGACGAGAATTTCCCCTCCATGTTTTCATTTGAAGATATTCACTGTAAGTAAAATAACAAGTTAACACAAATGAAGGGCGACAATCAATGACAGAACCTTGTAGTCCTTTTGGTTGGCAGTATTGAATTTTTGATTTTCGGTTCGAAGTTTAATTATTGTTAATTTAAGTTCGAAGTTCGGTTAATGATTTCAGCTTAATTTTCCGCCGTAACAATTTTTGTTTTCTTTATAAAATGTTTTTATGTGTATGTAATGTTATAGTAAAACTATTTTGTGAATGCCATGAGTGTGTTGATTGATTATTAAATCACACATTTGTTTTAATATTGTATTCCACAGATTTAGAGTCACTTGCGTTTGAATATGGACGAATTTCTAATGCAATAATTCAGAAATTTGTGGCCCGGGTGCCGCAATTGAAGTACCTACGTATAGAATGGGTATGTTGAATTAAAATAGACCTTAATAGTACTAAAAAGTATTAGAGTATTTCAAGGCATAATTTCTTTAGAACCAACTATAGTCTATAGTAACGTGTTTTTGGTATTTTGCAGAGCGAGGAATTATCGATAAACTTGTTTCAGGATTTTCTGCAACATTTGAAAGTGCTGGAAATTTCCCATTTGACAAGGAGAAGTACTTTAACGGAGCTTCGAGCAGTTATGCCTGGGACACTGATCAAGCAAATTTTTCGTCATCCATAAATTTAGTTCTGCGTCAATGAATTTAGAGCGGAAATGTAAATAATTGTTTGTATATCTATATTCGTAATTTCTAATTGGAGAGCAAGGTAGTTTGTTGTATGTAAATAATATATAATCTATAATCATTACAATAATATTACATCATGACAATCTGATTGTTTAAACACAACAGAGTAATCAGTCATGCGTTGAAGTTAATAAATCAACTTTTCGCATCAGTGTTGGAATTATCGGATTTCACAGACATACGAGCAATATTGTAGCCTTACTTCGAGCTGTTATGCCTAGCTTTAATCCGGCAAATATTTCGTCACACAATGTTAGGACAATGTTAGAACATGATTGAGTATAGATAACTTGATTAAATTTAGAAGTTTCAATGCCAATGGAATATTATCATGACGATTATCAAGTACTCTTAAAAGTTAAGCACGTACATTCTTTCATAATATAACTTGTGGCACGACAGTTTAAGTAAACCCGAGTTATTAAATTAATGTAATAAATATTCCAACGTTGATATGTACAATTTACGGTGATTTACACATACCAAAGAAAGATTTTTTCATTTTAGCTAACTTTTCTTGAAGCCACTCAGCAAAGGATTTAATAAAAGACCATGTGGTTCTCATTCATTTTATGCATCACAATTTTAAACTATGAAATGTGATAAAGATAATGTCCATGAAAATTTATTATCAATGGGTAATCATAATCAGTTGATAAGTTTTACCCTGTGTCCTCTCTTGTACTTTGCGAATTGTTTATTTATTCGTCGAAGGTGTACATTGCCATACATTCATTTTTGAACTCATTTCATCCTCTAAAATTATTAGGACATTTAACTCATCGTCAGTGTTCCCATAGTAATACCTTTGACCTGTTTTCAAGGAATCTCAATAGTAGAATGGATGAAAAGAATGTTTACACCGCTTCCTCCACATTTACTGCCCGGGTGTCTGCGAGTCAAGATGCGGCTAATCTAGAAGGCGGGATTAACCATGAGGAAGAAATGCCAACCTTGGTTAGACTATTATTATTTACATTAATTAAATTGTATTCAATATAATGTATTCGATTTCACGATTATTTTAATTTATAGTCCTTTTCTTATGCATTTATTCTTTTTTACTTATTATTTTTATTATTTTTTATTTTTATTCATCAGGTCGCAAAACTGTTCATCGAATCCATCACCAAAGTAGAGCTTCTAAAGGAATTTAGGCTTGTCTGTAAATACTGGAATGTCGAGGCGTGCCATTCGCTTCGAAAATTAGCGATCACAACATTGAAGAATTCTGAAGTTTTAAACGAGTTTCATTCCGTTTTAAATGGCGGAGCAATGTTAAACTTGCCATCACCTTTCCAGCAGTTTTCAGTAACGTTTTTTGAGACGCCACATGTAAAAACGTTGCGGACTCTAATTCATCAATTTGGATTAGAAACAAAAAACTTGTGTGTATACGTTCACCCTGGTGATGATTTAGATAAAAGTGGAATATTTTTGAAAACATTTCCCAATGAAATCACTGAACTGCGTTCGCGTACAGCATGGTCGAAATTGCATGAAGCTACGAATGGAATCGCAATGCCGTCATTACAAACTTTAGAAGCTCGTTTAGATGCACTTCGGGACCAGTCTAAGTATGCTAAGTATGTAAAGTCACCTTTGTTCCCGGGCTGTCAATTAACAACCTTGAAAATTTGGCTTCGGACAGCCTTGTGTGTCTCTACATTTGTGAGTTTGGACCTGACACGAATTAAGCATCTCGACGTTTCCATATCCGTACCTGATTCCGTGCAGATGCCATGGGAAACATTGGCGACAGTGCAATTACCAGCGTTGAAGGTGTTACGTCTTACAATTTTAGACATGCCCCGTCATCGTCATCAATGCTTACAACAAGTGTACGCGTTACTAAGGAGAGTTGCGCCATCCCTCGAAGTTCTGGAAACTAATCAAGATTGCCGATTTTGGAATGCGAACATCAGTATTTTTCCAAAATTAAAGAGCCTTAGTCTGAATGGCATGACTCAGGAGGACATCATCATTACCACGCCCGAAAAGTTTCCGCGGTTGGAAGAAATACAAATTGAAGTGACCAATGCTGGCCTTGTGAACTTAGTGGATTTTGAGTGCGTCCGTCATGAAGGAGTTCGGATAATGTCAATCCAAAACGCATGGTGCCGTAATGTGAGCAATCAACAACAACCACAAGCCTGGATAACAACTTTAACGAGAAAGTTCCCGAACGTCAGAGGAATAACGCTGATTTCCGATCACAGAGCTTGGTATTCTCTTTGCCTTCAACAATTTATTCGTGCATATCCTCAACTGAAGTTTCTTAAACTTACTGGATTAGATGATTGGCCAAAAGAAGGAAATATTGAAGGCGTGTCACAAAATATATCCCCTATGGTTTATATTTTGGATTTCCCAAGTGAGAAAAGCATTTATTATTATTGCAGAACAAAATAATTAAATATAGAGTAAGAATTAGCCATAGAATTTTTCATTTTTAATTATTTTATAATTTGATTTAATTTTTGTCAATAGATTTAGCGTCACTTGAGTTAAACCAGACGGGCCTTTCTAATCAAAAAATTATTAATGTTGTGGCTCGTATTCCGAAACTGAAGTACCTGAAAATCGATTGGGTATAGGACATTTTAATTAAATATCATGATATTTAGAAAATATTATTCTCCGAAAAAAGATTAAGAGTTGGGTTTTAATCTGCAATGATAACATGTTATGTACAATGTTCTGCGGAAATGTTCTCATATATGTATGTTCTTTCTTTTGGCAGAGCGAACGATTATCAGTGGACGTTTTTCGGAATTCCCTTCAGCATTTGCACGTGTTGGAAATCGTCAATCTCAAGGTTTGGAAAAATATTATAATGCAACTCCGAGCAGTGTTGCCTGAGACTTTGATCAAGGCAAAATATTCACCGTAAAGTGAATTCAGTTAGTAACTGAATGGTATGTAATAATTAAGCGCCCCTGTTAAAATACGTGCTCAGGTAAATCCAAACAACAGAAAATGTCATGCAAGTAAAGTAACTACATACTACTTTATACATGTATTAAAAAGCGTTTGCACGATGCTCAAAATATTTTACAAGTAAATAATCATTAACTATAATCCACGAAAATACCTTAATAAATAAATTAATAATAAATAATGAAAAAAAAAATAAATGCGGACAATTAATAAAATTATAAAGTTGAAGTAAAGCAGACAGTACACATATAAAGCATTGAACATGCACATATTATATTGCATGTAGGCGTATAGATGCACGAAAATATTTTGAGTCTAAATATGTAGGCACTTCCGTTGTTTGTAATCTCCCCCCCCCCTCCTAATTTAACTTGCGTGGTTGGAGTTTACTGAATATACGATAGCTTAGGCGCTGTCCGTAAATTACGAATACAAGCTTTTAATTTTTTCCCCCTCCCCCCATACAAAATCATCAAATCGTCATTTTGACGAACCCCCCTCCCCAACTGTATACGAATATTGTGATAAGTATCAAAAATACATTTTGAAAACACGCCATCATTTATTTATTAACTGCTTCGAATTCAGAGCATATAACACTCGATTAAAGATCCGTAATAATGGGCATACAAAATTATTTGTATTCCACTTCAGACGCCGGGATTGAACCCTTTTGCACAACTGACGCGATAGTACTGACAGTAAAATCTATTTTATTATTATGTACATACTTTTGATTTTCAAAGCCTTATTAGTAACAAATTTATCTGAACATGACTTTCAGATACGATTCCATAAACTGACTGTACAATAATTAGACAATATAGTAACCGAATAATATTTATGAAAAATAGTTTGAAAAGGATGATATGTTGAAAAGGACAATCTTTTTGACAATTTGCAAAATTTATTCCAGTCTTTGTCAGAACATATTTTAGGCAACATAAAAATGCTTCTTTCTTTCTGCCAGTCATGCTGAAAATCATCTGCACACTTACAATAAATAAATGGCCAAAAAATCTGCATAATGGCAGAAAATTGAACATACCCAATTTTAGACAGAAACCTGGGCAGTCATTTTCCGATTGTGCTTAAAAATAAAACATTATACAAAACACCTTCGTGAATACTCTGGTAGCAATTGGCGATAACTGACAATAATTTTAATTTATTGCTAAATGTGTAAGTTTATAGGGCGACGTCAGCGCCCCTAGTAAAATGACCTTTGTAAAATGACCTTTGTCCGTACGTTTGTACGTTCGACGACAGGATAACTCAAAAACCCGTAGTCTGATAATCTTCTAATTTTATACACATAGTGTCCAGGCATATAGCTTGGTCAGGTTCGAAGATGGGCCGAATCGGTTAAGCTGTTTCAGAGTAACCCGGATATTAAAAACGTACACTCCGATTTAGTTAAAACCTAATATACATAGCTTACAAGCCTTAGACTTAGCAGAAGTCAAAGTTACAGTCAGAGTTACCCGGGTATTAGAAAAAATACCGATTATTTTCACACGTAGTACATTTAATCTTCATAGAAATAGTTTTCCGGAAACAGAATCGTGCAAAATTTTTCGGTGTTACCCGAGTTGTTTATAGATTCCCTCCGATTTTCGAAAAAAAATTAAAAATTTTTCCTATAATTTCTAATACGTATAAAAACTTTTGAAGCATTCTGGGAGAATACAGCCATACTTTTTACACATATTCTTGGGACAATTAATAACGCACGTTTCTAATTTAGTTGAAGTCAACTGCGTAGTTTCTGAAAAAATATCAAAATTTGAAATTTTAATTTTACACGTGATTTCTTCGATAACTCTTAAATATACATCCAAATATTCTAGGGGCGGTCTCAGCACCACTATTGAAATTCTAATTGTCCGTAAATTCCTACTTCCGTCGAAAGCGTGTTTCAAAAACAAATGACGAGTCATAATAAAAACATTTATTTCTTTGTTCGGCAACAGCGCTTTAAATAAGTATGGATATTACATAACTTTGTGTCTATGTCCCCCCTGGAGAATACATCCGGGCGCTTACGCCGCCCCTTTGCGCAAGCCCCAAATTATTGCAAAATGATGATTGTTTTATCACAACTATACTTGTAAAAGCACTACAAAAATGTTCTAAGGGCACTTTGCGCTCATTTTGCCCTATACTAAAAATGTCAAAAACGCCGTCACATCTTGGCAAGCGCGATTTTTATATGCCATGGTATCTGCATAATGATTTCATTCCACTCATTTATCTGCTACTATTGCAAGAGAGGGATATGATATCATCGGTTAAACCATCATAAGTGTTTATGATATATTTCTTAAAGGTTCTATTTGTACATGCGCTGTGCTGATTTCCTAATTTTTCTAGAACATAAACGTAACTTTAAAATAATTTTATTTTATCTCAAGCTGCCTAAAATATTGTGGAATTCAAGAATTTCATCACAACAATTGCTCAAGTTTTATTTTTTTTAAAATAATAAATGTTACTTAATATGTAACATAACTTCTGCTGGTTTACCTGATGATATCAAAAATTTATTCGAAATTAAATGTATTATTTTGCGATTTTTGCAGAATGTCTGACGAAGTGGATGACATTAAATTATTTCCCCCGCCTATTCTGCTACCTCCACCTGCGCCGCCAAGGAGGGAGCTTCTTTGTTACATCCGGGACGACTTGGCTGATCCAGACGTAATTTGGAAGATCAAAATTGTAAGTACTGTTAAATAAACATATGATAATCTACTATGTCTTACTAGATCTTATAGGGAGTAACACAAACAAACTCCTAAGAATATTTACATGTTTACTACATTAATATATGTGTTAACAGCCTAAAGTTCCGTTCAGAATTAAGGAAGAGAGGGATTACTGGGCCCCAAAAGCCCCTCTTAAATGGTTCCCCTCGACATCGGGACCTCCGAATGGCTCCGTACCCCAGCCTCATGAGTCCGAGGAATCGCAAGGATGGACATCGCCAGGTTTGGAGGCATCAGAATCGGATGCATCCTCACGAAATTCTTCAATTGGCAAGGCAAGATTTAAAAACGTTGTTTTACCATGGGAATAATACCACTATGTTATATACTAAGCTGACCATTTACAAAAAATCCATATTTAACCATTACAACAAAGCAGTTTTTGTCCTTGAAATGAAGTACAAATGATCACCTTAGTGTAGATACAAATACTTTATTGCAACATATTTCTATTTTACAGAGAGGAGGAAATACAAAAGCTGCATATCGAAAGACGGCAGCGGGGAAGTTGGCTCAGAAACTAAAATCCAAGGAGAAGATTGTAGAGCGGATTTTGAAACTTCGTGCATGCCATCACTGCTCGAAGAAATGTCATTGCTTTGTGTTGAAGAAAATATGCAAATGCCATTGCTGCTGCCAATAAATAATTATTAATATTCCTTGAATCAATAATATACTTTTTCCCTTGCTTTCATGTCTGAATTTTTGAACTTAAATAATATATATATTATATAAATATTATATAATATAATATTTAATAATAATAATATTAATAATTACATATACATAATTATTAAATAAATATTATATAAATATATCATATAATATAAATTAATCATATAATTAATACATTAAATAATAAATAAATCAAATCTTTACCTCAAATTTAAAAACACTACAAAAATGCATACATCAAAAACTTAATTATTGATTTTAATAAATAAAACAACTAAAAAAACAATAATAATGAAATACTATATAAAATAATTTAGGTACTTAATAAAATATTTAAAGAATTAATATAATTTCAATTATCAAAACATAAATTAACAATAATGAATTTTTAATAGCAAAATATTTATTTCGTTACTATAATGTCCATTACTACATGCGAAGCATGGGCTTATAATTACTAAACTCTGCTAGTGTTGACGTCAACGACTTATGTATACAGCATATATTGGACGCAAGCATGAAAAATATTTCTTAGTATTTTTCACTGTGAGGAGGATGAATTTATTGCTTGAACTGGCGGATACTTACAGATATACAGTCTAGTCATTACATCGCCATAAATGTTAGCATTCAAATGGATTAGATACGCATATTTACCTTGAGATTATCCGTTGTAGCAAATACAAATAAACGACCGCTGTCAACAGTCTCATCTTTTAGCGTGTGAATTATGCACACGTATTTGGTGTCCGCTGTGACAACAGAATCCTTTGGCCATCGTTTCAGATCCACAAGCGTTGGGAGGAAATTTGCCCGGTAAATGTGGACCCCTCTTGGATAGGAAAACCGTAGAGACTCTTCCAGGTTTTGGCAATACGCCTCATCAATCAGTCTGCGCATACCGTCTGTAAAATAAAAAAATAACAAAGCTTTTTGAATTAGATTCTTATAATAATTTTACAATGTCACAAAACAATTTTGAATATTTGCATTCACGTTTTTTTTGGTTTTTTTCAACACAATTAAAAATGCTTGCGTAAGTATGCAGATGTGTACATCCAATCGCTGGAAATTTGGTGGACACATTTTTCAATCCATGTAAATATCTCATGGTCTGTTGAATACTTCGGAATTTTTTCCGTACTTTCGATGGCCAGGCCACCGAGTTGAAAAGCATGAAATAGTTCCAGGCTGGGAGGACACAATGAATTAAAGAGTAATAAATCCATGCCCGTTTTCGGGTTGAGCAAACAAATTCCCACTGGTTTGGTCAGGTCCAACACGTTTTGGAAGTATTTTGCCGAATGCTT